>SKCR01019489.1:0-67805 GCA_019454045.1 Zanthoxylum bungeanum | reverse complement strand
TAATTCCTTTTACCTTAGCATTTTATTTTATTGTAATATACTTTTCAGTATTTACTTTACCGCATTTACTTTTCCGCATTTTTACTTTATGGTTTTTACTTTTAAGTTTTTATTAGCCCTAGCTATGTGTCATAACTAAGTTAGTTATCTAGGGTTGTGATGAATTTCAATATCACCGGTTTATAAGGGTTAGATTATAGTTTGGGTAATATAAAGATTTATTTATTGAGTCTTAATCTTAATGCTTTTTATTAACTGGCCACTAATAAAATTGATTAGGTAAACTTAAAATGAACTAGACATAGGGATTTTAGGTTTGAGACCTTAGACTCAATAGCCCACGATCTTCCTTGAGGATAGATAACCCTTTAATAGATTTCCTTACAGGATAGGAATATACCTGTCAGGCGGGGGTAGCCATAATTGGAACTTGATCTTAATGAATTCAGGTAATTTGGTTGACATAGACATATGGTTCAATTGGATTATACTGGGTATTTGTAATTGACCATCGGAAGAGGCTTTTACATAATTTAGTGTTCCAGGTTAGTAAATCAATATATTACCCAACTATAAGATAACCACTTCATCTTTAAATAATATTGGAATAAATCACAACCCTGGATAGTTTTATAAAAATTGATTTTCATTAATCTACTTTCACACAATTTTTATTTACCTGTTTTTTTAAGTTAATTTGTAAGTCACCATTCCAATTTACAAACAATCAATCTGTTAGATACTAGTAATCATTTGGCCTCATAAAAATTAATAGGTTAGGTATTAAGTTCTCGTGGGATCGATACTTTTTATACTACTTGAACGATACGTGCGCTTGCGTTATACGCGTGTGTAAGCACTGGTCAAGTTTTTGGCGCCGTTGCCAGGGACTTATTTATCTTTTACTATTAGTTTAGAGGTTAGATTAGTTATTTGTATCTAATTTCTTTTTACTTATTGTTGTTGTTTTCTTGTGTTTCAGGTTCTCAGAAACTACATGAGACGAACCAGAAGCTTTGAACTCCGACCGCTTGACCCGGAAATTGAAAGAACCATCAGACAGTTGATAAGGGAAAGACGAGAAGACCAAGAAACTTTAGTCAACATGGAACCTGAACCTTTGGAGGTTGCACCACCAATACCCATTCGAGACAGAACCATTCCGATGGTTGACAGACTCATTTCTTGTATTGTACTTCCTCTCTTACCAGCAAATACAGGTGACATCAAAACATGCATCCAGATGATTCAGCAGTCAGTACAGTTTGGGGGAAATGCAACTGAAGATCCTAATGCCCATATCAGTAACTTCCTGGAAGTTTGCGGTACTTTCAATTACAACCGAGCAGCTGAAGAAGCAATAAGACTGCGTGTTTTTCCATATTCCCTGAAAGACAGGGCTAAATCTTGGATACATTCGTTACCAGCAGGTTTCATCACAACTTGGAACACTTTAGCCACAAAATTTCTTGCAAAGTACTTTCCACCAGCCAGAACTGGAAAGCTGAGGAATGACATCACATCATTTGTGCAACAAGACTCAGAATCTCTCTACGACGCTTAGGAAAAGTACAAAGATTTGCTCCGGAAATGTCCTCACCATGAGATTCCAAAATGGCTTCAAGTCCAAACTTTCTATAATGGAATTTTTGGACCGATGAGAACCACAATCGATGCTGCTACTGAAGGAGCTTTGATGGCAAAAGGAGAAGATCAAGCTTGGGACCTAATCGAAGAAATGGCTAACAACAATTCCTTGTGGCCAACAGAAAGAAGCATGATCCAAAGAATTGCAGGAATTTATGAAAGTGGAGCCAATACAGCAGTCAACACCAAGCTGGATCAGATATGCAAATTCATGGAGACTTTTACCACTGGATCCACAAGTTCACCATATGGAGGAGCACCAGAGCCAAACCAATATAAAAAGACAGTGAATTATGTCAACAATTTCAACAGACAGTGGAACAATCTATATTCCAACACCTACAACCCAGGGTGGAGGAATTATCCCAATTTCGCATGGAGCAACAATTCAGAGCAAATGAACAACCCACCACTCGGATTCCAGCAACAGAACAAAGGCCAGGAGCAGACAAATGAACCAGGAATAGCAGAAGTGCTGACTCAGTTAAAAAATTATGATGCTATGTTTCAGAGTCAATCAGCTTCCATCAAAGCACTGGAGAATCAAATCGGACAACTGGCCAATGCTCAGAGTTACAGACCGCCAGGTAACCTTCCTAGCAACACAGAGCCAAATCCAAGGAACATGGGAAATGAGCAATACCATGCCATCATGTTAAAAAGCGGTACTGAAATCAACAAAGATGTTGGAATCAAGGCAACAATTGAAGATATTCCAAAAGAAACAAAGCAACAGATGGAGGAAAAAGAAGCAAAGGAAAAAGAACAGATCAATCCACCTCCACATTTTCCTCAACGTCTTCAGAAAAACAAACTGGACAAGCAGTTTGCTCTTTTCCTGGAGGTGTTCAAAAAGCTGCACATCAACATTCCATTTGCTGAAGCCTTGGAATAAATGCCCAACTATGTAAAATTCATGAAAGATATTCTTTCACGAAAACGGAGATTGGGAGATTACGAGACAGTAGCATTGACAGAAGAATACAGCGCCATCATTCAGATGAAGCTTCCCCCAAAGTTGAAAGATCCTGGCAGTTTCATCATTCCTTGCACCATAGGAGAACATGATTTCGGTAAGGCTTTATGTGATTTAGGTGCGAGTATTAACTTAATGCCTTTTTCTATTTTTAGGAAATTGCAGATTGGAGAAACATTGCCCACTTCAGTCTCTCTACAACTTGCTGATAGAACGCTTGTATTTCCAAGAGGCGTAGTTGAGGATGTGCTGGTCAAGGTTGACAAATTCATTTTCCCAGCAGATTTTATTGTCCTTGATATAGAGGAAGACGCAGACGTGCCAATCATCCTCGGGAGACCGTTCTTGGCTACAGGTCGAACCATTATTGATGTATAAGAAGGAGAATTAACCATGAGGGTACAGTACCAAGAAGTAACATTCAATGTTTTCAAGGCCATGAATTTCCCAGATGATGAAAAGAATGAGGAATGTTTCAGACTTGATGTGATACACAGTACCATTCAGAACTCCAATGAAATGCAAAGTTCTACTGACAAACTTAAAACATATCAATTGCCCGTGGAGCCTGAAGATAAAACGTCTTTTGCACTGAAAAAGCTAATTCTTGCACTACAAGCAACAGAAGAGAAAAATTTCCACCAGCTCAATGAATTGGAGGAATTTCACAATCAGCATTTTGAGGATGCCAAATTGTACAAAGAAAAGGCCAAGAAGAGACAAGATGAGAAGTTAGTGCGCATACAACTGGAACCAGGGCAGAAGGTACTGTTAAACAAATCAAGGGTGAAATTCTTCCCATGGAAGCCAAAATCACGGTGGTCAGGTCCATTTGTGATCACCAAGGTTTTTCCAGATAGAGCCGTTGAGATACATGATCCCGACTCTAACAAAACATTCAAGGTTAAAAACAAGCGTGTCAAGCACTACTGGGGAGAATCATTTGAGCGACAAAAAGAAAGTGTCACACTTTCAGATCCAGCATAACGTTCAAGCAATCACGTCTAGCTGATGACTTTAAACTTAGCGCTCGCAGGGAGGCAACCTATGCAATTTGTGTATATATTGTGATCTGGTGTGTGTGTGTTTTTTTTTGTATGTTTAATTTTTTGCAGGTTAAGTCATTTCAGGATGGAAGAAGTTTTCACAAATCTTCACAAGCAATTTCCTTCTCTCCCTCAAAAATCTATGATGAAAGTCTACAAAGCTCGCTTGGAACGGATGAGGTTACTGATGATCAAAGGTATTCCTATTGACATTCGTTGGATTATTGAAGCACAGGTCCGATTGGCAGGTGAGTCTTCTAACTCTTTTATTTCACATCTGCCTGGTTTAGGAAGGAGCACCTATGCTAAAAAGAGAAGATCCAAAAGAATGTGTGTTTGTTATAAATGTGCTCGCATGTTTTGTAATACTCGTTGTCGTTATTTAGGAATGGTGTCTGATTACCGCGAAGATAAGATTAATTTCATTAGGGATGGCTTGAGTAAGGAGTCTTTGGATGACATATCTAAAACTCTTGAGACGCATCCCAGTGGATGTGTGTATCATGAAATTCGCATGTTATATGCATAATTCCAAAAGGAAAGACAACTGTTAAGTCTCGGGAATCTGACTCAAAAAGACCATGTTTGCCAATTTATAAGAAAATTGGATGGGAAGCTTGTCCCTGACGCATAGACGTCAATCAATCCGCTACTTTTCTTGTACATTTTATATCTCTTTGTCTTTTTCTGATAATTGTGATTTGTTTTGTTGTTTTCTTTTATTTTCTCCGACAGGATCCAGACCTTTTTGACTATCACGATATTATTTTACTATTTTTCTACTAATCGTCATTTGGAAGATACTTGTGCTATTTTTACTCACTCTTTTCAGGTATTATAAATTCAACTCATCATTGCACTTTTGAAGACATCCAGAGTAAAACATGGAAGCCGCTTCAAGAAGACTAGTTGAAAACATCTATGTGTTTTGTGGTAGTAGTGTTGTTGTTAAGCCACAATACATAAAAGCAGCACATGAATTGGGTCGAGTCTTAGCTGCAAGGAATATGCACTTAGTATATGGCAGAGGTAATCTTGGACTTATGGGGATCGTTTCAAAGGCCGTACAAGAATGAGGCAGTCATATTTTGGGAATCATCCCAAAACCATTGGCAGAGGCAAATCTTATTGAACCATCAAACGGAGAGGAACTGATCGTGCCAGGTATGTCTGAACGACTGGTAGAAATGATTAACCGTTCTGATGCTTTTATTGCTTTGCCAGGTGGCTTGGTTACATTGGAGGAAATTTTTATAGTGCTATCTTGGGCGAACTTGAACATACACCAGAAACCAATTGGGCTCTTTAACGTTGATGGATTTTATGATTTTCTTTGTGTGTTTCTTGATGATGCCCGAAGAAATGGGTTCGTGTCAAAACCTTTAAAAGAACTTTTCTTTACTGCCAGAACTACTCCGGATCTAATTGACCAAATCTTAGCCCATGAACCACAAATTGACCATATCATTTCAAAGATAAATTGGTCCGAGGACGATCGTGGTAAGAGGCGTCGGATTAATCTGGATCTTAACCTTTAATTTCTTGTAGAATTTCCAGCTAACCATGTACTATCTTCTAAACTATTCTTCTACTGTTTAAGAAATTGGGGACAATACCTCATTTAGGTTTGGGGGAGGAAATTAGTTGATTAATATCTTGTTTTTAGTTTGTGTGTTGTTTTTATTTTTAGTCCAAAAGTTTTCGAAAAATACAAAAAAAAATTGAAAATTTTTCAAAAATTACAAAAACATTTTGCATTTTTGCGTTTTTATTTTAACTAAAATGGTGAAATTGGTGAGAGATAGCTGAGTAAGGAGTTCCTACTCCCGATACGTATCTCAAACCCATTTTTCGAAACAAGTTAATTTTTGTTTATTTCATTTTGAATTATTTAATTTGTGAATTCTCCTTAACACTGACTAAAATGGATCTTCATATGCTCAGTTGGTAGGTATTATCAATATGTATAGTAACATACAGACATGAGCTGTAATTGAAAAGTTTGTAATATTCAGTGCTCTAGTTTAATTGGAGGAAGCATCTCAAAAAGTGATGGAGTAAAAAAAAAATCTGAGATCTGAGTTATTAAGTCTGTAAGGGTGTTTTAACACCTAGTGCTCTAAAGCCAACTGGTTTGGGAGTCACTGGCCCAAAGCTCGTTACATGGATCGAAGATGCTGCAAAGATATATATATATCTGAAGTCTGAGTAATTAAGTTCGTAGGGTTGTCTTAACACCTGGTGCCCTAAAGCCAACTTGTTTGGGAGCCACCGACCCAAAGCTCGCTACATAGACGGAAGGTATTGTATATAAAAAAAAAAATCAGAAAAATCGAAAAAATTACTCCATTGCTACAAAAAGGTGTGAATTCTGATAAAATTTTAGGACAAAAATATTACTCTCTTATCAAATGCACTTGTGACTGTTGTGGGCAAAAATGAGTTGTTTAATATTTTGTTAGCTGTGTATATGGAGAATGGTAATTATAATCGGAGAATGGTAATTATAATCAGAGAATTTACTTATTCGGTAATTTAGAAAGAAAGAAAACAACTAGTAATTTGGAGTAGAAGTTTCACCACTTCTTTATTCTCTTTTCGCTTGTCTTTTTGTTTTTGTGTGTATTAGTTCCACTACCTTTTTACTTTTGTAAAATGTTTGTGGGTATCATTGCTGTAAACTCTCACGAGACTACAACTCGTCCACTAGGGACACCTAGAGGTTTAAAGGCTTGTTGCATACGCTAAATGAAACCGTGATCCCTACGAAAGTGGCTTAGTTAAATTTTATTTTAAAGATGTTTATGTTATTTTATTCTATATTTTGCTCGAGGACTAGCAAAATGTTAGGTTTGATGGTGTGATGAGTGGTAAATCTATCACTATTTCCCACTCATTTAACCTAATATTTTGTATAGTTTCTTGAATTTTGTGAATATTTTGATATGTTTTGTGTTATTTTGTAGATAAATAAAGTTTCAGGACATTCTGGAGGTGATTTGGAGCAAAACAGTGAAACTTGGAAGAATGGCATTTTGGTATTTTGGGCGCGTCGCGACGCGTATGCCTTTGGCGTCGCGACGCCTAACGTGCGCCGGTCACTTGCTAACGTGCGCCAGGTCAACATGTCAGAATCTGAAAAGTTTGAGTTTGCTAACGTGCGCCGTGCCACGTGTCACCATCATAGAGGATCCGCTAACATGCGCCGGGACACGTGTCACAATCCTATGGTGCCGACACTCCGCGTGCCACGTGTCATCTTCTCATTGGACTGAATCATCGGTGAATCATATTCTGCCACGTGTCATCCTCTCATTGAACCGAATCTTACCGCATGCCACGTGTCGAATTCTTATTGGGCCGACGAAATCCGCGTCAACAGTCAAAGTCAAAACACGTGGACCAAGTGAACTGTTCCAGCGTCGTGACGCCAAAGGTTTTGGCGTCGCGACGCCCGAGGCTTACCGATGTCTATAAATTGACCTCGAGATTTCAGTTTCAGTGGCACATGTCCCTTTGAATTCTCTGATGTAAATAGGGAGTTTCCTACCTAGTTTCTTTAATTTAAGTTTTGTAATTAATTTTTAATTACGTTCTGTAATAGTAATTACTTTTTATAATAGTAATAGTAATTTATCTTGTTTTTACTGTTTCAGTTTTACTATTCAACCATGATGAGGTAAATTCCCATTGCTAGGGTGAAAGGTAATTCTTTTACTGTTACTATTTAGATTAATCTCCCTTAAATATAATATATTTACTATTTAAAATTTGACTTAATAAGGATACCGCCATATTGGTCGGTTGACTATTAAATTTAAATTGGTTTAAACCTGACTAATCAAGGATACCGCCAGATGGCTGGTTGGCAATTAAACTTTCTTACCGCCTATATGGCGGGTTCATGGACAAATCATACCGCCTTTATGGCTGGTCGGACTTAATTTGAATTAATCAGGTTACCGCCTATATGGCTGATTGGTAATGTTATCATAAGTTTATATATTATTTTATGGGAGATATCTAAATTAGTAATAGTAAAAGTAATTCCTTTTACCTTAGCTTTTTATTTTATTGTAATTTACTTTTCAGTATTTACGTTATCGCATTTACTTTTCCATATTTTTACTTTATGGCTTTTACTTTTAAGTTTTTATTAGCCCTAGCTATGTGTCATAACTAAGTTAGTTATCTAGGGTTGTGATGAATTTCAATATCACCGGTTTATAAGGGTTAGATTATAGTTTGGATAATATAAGGATTTATTTATTGAGTCTCAATCTTAATGTTTTTTATTAACTGGCCACTAATAAAATTGATTAGGTAAACTTAAAATGAACTAGACATAGGGATTTTAGGTTTGAGACCTTAGACTCAATAGCCCACGATCTTCCTTGAGGATAGATAACCCTTTAATAGATTTCCTTACAGGATAAGAATATACCTGTCGGGCGGAGGTAGCCATAATTGGAACTTGATCTTAATGAATTCAGGTAATTTGGTTGACATAGACATATGGTTCAATTGGATTATACTGGATATTTGTAATTGACCATCGGAAGAGGCTTTTACATAATTTAGTGTTCCAAGTTAGTAAATCAATATATTACCCAACTATAAGATAACCACTTCATCTTTAAATAATATTGGAATAAATATCAACCCTGGATAGTTTTATAAGAATTGATTTTCATTAATCTACTTTCACGCAATTTTTATTTACCTGTTTTTTTTAAAGTTAATTTGTAAGTCACCATTCCAATTTACAAACAATCAATCTGTTAGATACTAGTAATCATTTGGCCTCATAAAAATTAATAGGTTAGGTATTAAGTCCTCGTGGGATCGATACTTTTTATACTACTTGAACGATACGTGCGCTTGCGTTATACGCGTGTGTAAGCACCGGCCACTTTACCCCCATTAGGACTCATCTCCTAATATAGTGATCATTAAAAGTCTCAGCTTATCCTAACCTTGACAGACAGCACTCAGCGTCATTATCAGAATGAGAAATATTACAAAACTCTTTAGTGCTTGTTTTGAATCGCACAAAGTTTCAGTTGTCCCGTTTGAACCTAGATCTTGGGATCTCCAGTCAGCTAGGTTGGGTTTCCACTGTGACAATTCTTAGTTTATAGGCTTCAAGATCATTCCCCTCGATGACTTCGTAACTTGCTCTCTAGTTAAACCTTTAGTAAGTGGATCCGTTAAGTTTTCTTTCGACTTAACATAATCGATCGATATTATGCCACTTGAGAGCTGTTGACGTATGGTATTATGTCTCCGACGTATGTGTCGAGACTTACCATTATACATTGTATTTTGGGTTATCCCAATAGCTGATTGGCTATCACAATGTATACTATCGTTGGCACCGGTTTGGGCCAACTAGGAATATCCTCCAGGAAATTTCGAAGCCATTCCGCTTATTCCGCTGTTTTATTTAATGCTATGAACTCTGATTCCATAGTAGACCGGATAATACATGTTTTCCTCGAGGATTTCCATGACACGGCTGCATTACCAAGTGTGAAAATAAATCCACTCGTAGATTTGGAATCCACTGTATCGGATATCCAGATAACCCATTTTGAAGTTTCTCTCAGATACCTCAAAACGCTTACTATGGCTTTCCAGTGGTTATATCATGGATTGCTCGTATATCTGCTAAGCCTATTCACAGCTTGAGCGATATCAGGTCGTGTGCAATTCATGAGATACATCAGACTTCCGATGATTCTCGAATACTCTAATTGCGATACGCTTGAGCCAGTATTATTTGATAGATGAAGAGTTAGGTCCACAGGGGTTCTATCCATATTTAGATCTCTTTTGTTATATTTCTCAAGTATCTTCGCAATATGATGAGTCTGAGATAATATATATCATTCTGATGTTCTAGAAATCTTAATTCCTAGGATCACATCAGCTACTCCTAAATCTTTCATATCAAATCTGCTGGATAACACTCTCTTGGTAGACATAATCATTTCATGATTACTACCAATTATCAGCATATCGTCCACATAGAGACAAACAATGACATATCTTTTTTGAGTTGACTTGGTGTACACACACTTATCACACTCATTGGTTTTAAACCCACTTGACAACATCTTTTTGTCAAATTTCTCATGTCATTGTTTAGGTGCTTGTTTTAATCCGTACAAGAATTTTACAAGTTTGCACACATTCTGTTCTTGTCCAGGAACATTAAAACCTTCTGGTTGTTCCATGTAGATCTATTCATCCAATTCACCATTCAAGAATGTCGTCTTTACATCCATTTGATGTATTTCAAGACCAAATATAGCTGTTATGGCTATGAGCATTCTTATCGATGTGATACGAGTCACTGGTGAATAGGTGTCAAAGTAATCAAGGTCTTCTTTTTGTCTATAACATTTTATGAACGGCCTTACCTTGTACTTATCTATTGATCCATCCGGTTTCATCTTCCGTTTGAATATCCATTTGTAGCCCAATGGATTACAATCTGAAGGAAGATCAACCAACTCCCAAGTATGATTCTGTATGATGGAATCAATCTCACTGTTGATAACCTCTTTCCACAAAGGTGCCTCCGGCGAAGACATTGCTTCTTTATAGCTTTGAGGCTCATTTTCTAACAAATATGTCAGAAAATCGGGACCAAACAACTTAGATGTTCTAGCTCTTTTGCTACGTCTAGGTTCGATTATCTCAACGTTTGTGCGTTGATCTGACTCTTGGTCAACCTGATCACTGTCTTTGACAGTATCAATCATTCTTTTGAGAGACTATGTTCTTTATCTTTCCTTACAAGGAAACGTGTCTTCAAAAAATATCGCATTCCTTGACTCAATTATCATATTCGGATTGATGTCAGAAATCTCAGACTTGTGTACCAAGAATCGATATGCATTACTGTTGTAAGCCTATCCAATGAACATACAATCAACATTTTTGGGTCATATTCTAACCTTCTTAGGTTTAGGAACCATTACTTTGGCAAGACACCCCCACACTTTTAGGTATTTATAGGAAGATACGTGACCTTTCCACAAATCATATGGTGTCTTGTCCAATCTCATGTGAAGAAGCTTGTTTAGAACGTAGTTCGCGGAAAACAATGCTTCCCCTCACAAGTTCTGGGGTAAACCAGAACTTGTCAACATGGCGTTCATCATTTCCTTCAACGTTCGATTTTTGCACTCAGCAATCCCATTTTGTTTAGGCGAATAAAGAGCAGTGGTTTCGTGAATGATTCCATAAACGGAACAATATTCACCGAATGGTGACACATATTCATCACCTCTATCACTCCTGATTCTCTTGATTTTCTTGCCAAGTTGATTTTCAACTTCGTTCTTATAGTGTACAAAGCTCTCAATAGCTTCATATTTGCTCCTTAATAAATACACATAACAGAATCTTGTGCTATCATCGATAAAAGTGACAAATTACTTTTTACCACCTCTTGTTTGCACAATATTCATATCACACACATCAGTGTGTACAAGTTCTAAGGGTTCAGAACTTCGTTCTATGGAATGAAATGATGCTCTATGCATTTTTGCTTCAACACATGCCTCACACTTATGTTGGCTATCAATTGAAAATTTAGGTATAAGGTCCATGTTAATTAATTTACGCATTATATCATAATTAACATGTCCTAACCTCTCATGCCATACATTTTGTGACTCAATAATATAAGCAGAAGTTGTAGCTTTATTAATATCACTGTGTCGATTGACAGTCATTACATTAAATTTGAAAAGACCCTCAGTGAGGTATCATTTTCCTACATACACATCATTTTTAGTCAATAAAAATTTATCAGAAACAAATACAAGCTTAAAATCAGCCTTGCTAAGGAGAGAGCCCGAGACCAAATTCTTCCGAATATCTGGAACATGCAATACATTCTTCAATGTAAGCTCCTTTCTGGATGTCATCTTCAGAACCACTGTGCCTTGTCCAACCACTCTAAAGGTAGACGAGTTTCCCATTGTCAGATGATCGCCGCCATCGACCTTCTGATATGAGGAAAACACCTTGCTATTTGCACATATATGACGAGTATCCCCAGTGTCTACCCATCATTCTCTCGGATTCCCGACCAAGTTGGCTTCAGTTACCACTGCTGAAAGGTTCATCTCTGAGATCTCTTCAGTCAGCTGCTCATCTTCAGTGACATGGGCCTTATTTTTCTTTTTCTTGCCCTTGTCTTGAGACTTCTTGTTTCTGTAGTCCTTTACCATATGACCGTTCTTTCCACAGTTGTAGCACTTCCCCTTGAACTTCTTGTTAGCATGGGCAGAATCAGCTCCACTGTTCTTTCTCTTATTGCTACCCTTTACACCCTCGACGATGTTGGCCTTAGACTACATAGTCTTGTAGTTGGCCTTCTCGGACTTCCTGTTGTCCTTTTCGATCATCAGTCGAACTCCAAGATCTTCAAGGCTCATCTGCTTCTTCTTGTGTTTCAGATAGCTCCTGAAGTCCTTCACAGAGTTTCATTCCTTCATCGAGTATTTCATGAATGATCAATTGCAGTTCACCCAACTGAGACATTACTGTTCTTGAATCTACCATCTTGTAGTCTAGGAACCTACCCACGAAAAATTTCTTTTGACCGGCATCCTCTGTTTTGTATTTCTTCTCGAGAGATTCCCAGCGAATCTTCGCAGAAGTCATGCCTTGGTACACATTATACATGGTATTGTCAAGTCCACCCAAAAGATAGTTCTTGCATAAGAAGTCGCCAGACAACCATGTCTCTTCTCGCAATTGCTTGACTGTTTCCGATTCACCCTCCACAGGATCCGGAGGATCTTTGAGGTACTTAGACAACTGCAGAGTTGTCAAGTAGAATAATATTTTGCTCTGCCACTGTTTAAAATTTGCCCCACCAAACTTTTCCGATTTTTCTCCATGAGAGACCGATATTGTGATGTTTCTGCTAGCCATGTGTAATTGGTAGAAAATCAACAGGGGTCAATAAGTCTACAAAAGATAAATTGTACAACGATCAACAAATGATATTGTTCAAATGATATACCAAGTATCCACTTGTTTTTCTATTGGACAATAGTACCAATAAACACAAGTCCTTGAATTTCTGACTAAGGTTTCTTATGATAAGTAAATAAAGGAATATTCCCAGAGGACGATGGGGGTCCGGAGTAACCACATAAATCCCTGACCACTTAGGCTCTTATCGCATTTTTGACAGAATATCCTTTAAATACTTCCTCAATAGAATCTCTTAGCAATTCAATACTCAGTATTTCACTTTTAATGTTACAATACAATATTTGGTATGTGTAGATATATGTGTATGTGTCAATCAAGATTGGATGAAATTACTTGTGTATAATTACACTTTAAATTCTCAACTAAGTATGCAACACACAATTAATTTTCAACTTTATCACTATATATATGCTTGTGATAATTGAACAACCTAATATTAACTTAAATCTATATTACCAAGATTATTGTGATACAACATATGATCTTATTAAGTTGATATTACGAATAATTAGATTAATCCAAGTCTATTTCAGTTTAGAAACACTTCTAGGAATAATTTCGTTAATGTCGCGTTCATATTTACGTTCGAACGAGACTGTCCAGTGTGTGTACGTTTGTGTTGCATTCGAGAACGTGTTCGAACGGACTATTCCAGAGAGTTCACGTTTGTGTTGCGTTTAGGACACGTTCGAATATTTTAAGTCAGAGGCTTACGTTCGATTTGCGTTAGAATACGCGTTCGAATGTTCTTAGGCAGAAGGCTTGCGTTCGAGTTGCGTTTGAAGACGCGTTCGAACGTTCTTACGAAAATTTAAATTTTTACCTTTGCGTTCGTCAGGCGTTCGAACGCCCTTACGTATTTTTCATGCACATACTATATTTTCCAGAAAATTTTCTTATATTAGCATGCGAATTACTTTCTAATAACACTAATTGATAAGTTCTTAAGATTATTGGTGGTTTAGTGTCATTAAACAGAAAATTAACATGCAAATAACAATCAAAATCAGAACTCAAATTTCAGATCTACTTTTACATGCAAGAACCCTAATACTTTGAGAATGAAGAAAACCTGGTAGAAATGATGAATACAGTGGTCCAGATCGAGAAATATCTCTGTCCTTAAGAACTTATCAGCCCCGTCTCGGTGCTCTACGGGTTTTGTGGCTAATGTTCTCCCAGGATAACCCGGATTCCTCTTGTTCAAGTGGCACTCCTTAACAAGATCTCGAACTTGGAAATGGAGGGAACTTTCTCTTTACTCAAAACGAAAATAGTGAGACACAAGACTTTTTCTTAATCTGGATACCAAGAATGAATTACAAACTCCTTTAAACATACATGGAAGGGTTCCTTAAGGGCACCCTTTGGTTTGGGCTGCAACCGTCCTAAGGGTTATACCCATTCCATCCATCATTTGGAGTTTTGAGTATTCTTATAAATTGGAGGACATTTCCCATGGGGTACCAACCAAAGGACATGTCCCTCCTCCATCCAAAACTCAATAATTAGAGAATTTACAACATGGATAACTGCAACTGAGTTAGGTTAACCGAATTGAAGAGTTTTCTTAACCGCACTTATGGTAATAAGTATTGTTGACAGGTGATTTTCGTTCCAGGGGAAGTTTTGAGATAACGCTCCCGGGAGAATTCTTCTTCAACCGTGAATTTGTTTGGTTATGGGGGACCAAAAGTAAATTTAACAAAAGACAAGATAAACATAAAATCGACGAGAGGGTTTACGTGGTTCGGTGGAATAAATCCAACCTACGTCCACTGGAACAAAGTAGAGTGTTGATTTTATTACCAAGCCGAGCTTTGCCGACCTGCTTTCAAGGGGTGGTCTAATGTAACCGAGCAGTTTGTGGCATTTTTACAAGTAGTATTTTTTATGAGATTTTTGCTAACCAACCTATACAAATGAGACTACCCTCCCTTTATATACGAAGAGAAATACAACACTGTTCTCATATTTTCATGACGTGAATCTCCGGCTGATTGACGGACTCTCTGCCCCAACTGCCTCGCCGAAAGCGAGCATGCCATCTGACTCCCTGTCACATCACTCTGTTTTCTACACTGCCACACTTCACCATTATGATGCCAGCCTGTAAAGATCTCTCATACGGTGGTACGTGTCAGAGGAAAAAGTCCAAATAGTCCCGATCACACGTCGGGTGTCATGAGTACGGCCAAACCGTGTTCCGAACTACCTCAACTACTTCCGACCTGACCCAAAATATCTGAGCTCATCATCCCGATCCAGGAGGAAAAGTAGAACTGAACCGAGCTACCGGGCTAAAGTGGTCGGTCTCAACTCTGATGTTGTCGGCTTCTGAGACTTGCATCATGTTGTGTCATCTGGTCGGTTAGATTCGGGGAGCCGGGTCCGACCTCTATTCCTGGTCGAAGAGTGACTTATACCTTTAGAACACTCGTCCTCCCAAAAGGAGAAGTTCACTCTCTACCCTTGCCGTACTGTTAAAATACTTCGTCATAAAAATCACCATCAACAAGTATGTTTTTAAAAGCATTTTAAGTTCAACTAACTATAATCGAAATAGGTGTCTCGAGTTTTTGAAAGAACTTGTGCATTGGATCAAAAGTTGCCTCCTTAAATGGAGAGATGCATAATTTAGTGACACCATTTCATTTAAAGATATGAGGTTTCATTTAAATTATTGAAAATTCAAATCCAAATGGTCAAAATGTAAGAGTAAAAGTGTGATTCAAAAGGAAAATTCACAACCTTAATCATAAAGATGTAAGATTAAAAGACGTGTCCTTCAATGAGTAGCTTCCTATGCTCTAAATAAAGAGATATAGTTGTTGGTTTTAACTGATTGATGAACAATTTTCAATTCTTTTACACATAATTAAAGACATATTTTGCTTCAAAAGTGTTCTAAGAGAGTTCATAGAATGCGAGGAATTGAGAAATAATAAATAGGTAAAAACAAGAATTTTTTAGATCATATATATAAGGATCCGAAAAGGCCCAGACAAAAATTATAGAGTGAGTATATATAAATGATAATCATGAAACTTAATCAAAAGCTTTCAAAATGCTTGTAATGGATAAGGCCAAGTGGCCAACAAGAAGTCATATTGCCCAATGGTGCTTTAAGTCTTGTGGTTTACATGATTGTGAAAGCATGAAAGGGGGGAAGAAAACAATTCAGAGTCTTTTTGTTTTTTGGAATCATTGTCGAAAATGAAAATGAAAATGGATGCATTCTAATTATTCAAACTCTACTCACAATAGACCTCCATTAATTTTGACCTATAGCTTACTTTTTTGTGCTATTAAAACAATATTATGTTGCTCCATTTTTGGGAATTGTTTTTTATCAGGATCACATTGAATTTTGAGAAATTCTAAACGAATTTTTAAAGTATGTAATCTTTATTAATTAAATAAAAATATATATATATATATTTTAGTTTCCTTATTTTAATTTTTGTTAACTTTTCTTAAATTTGAGCTTCTAATTAATTTTAAACTTATGCAATTTTTCAATCTTCTTTGGAACTAATGCAGTTCCTTAATTCCATTTCATGGTGGGAAACGGTACATTGACTTTTAGGTCTAAATTTTGAAATTGGATAAAGTTTACAAATTTGGGTGGTGTGAGATTTAAGATCTCATATTGAGGTCTTAGGGTCGAATCCAGCGAGTGCAGCCTAACAATTAGGCTCGCTCTCTTATTTAGACTCGCCCTCTTATTTGGGAGTTCAATACTTATAAATATTTATGTGAGATATTACAATCCACTCCCGATACCTAAGATCACCATAGATATATTTAAGATTAAGAGCCGACTTTGATACCTATTATAATGACCTCAAAAGACATTACAATCACATCCCAACATTTTTCCAAAGCTAAGTGAGATATAAAAATATTTTTTTAATCAATTTATTTCTATCATAGATCATTATACCTTTTGGAATTGTTATTTATCGACCCGACCTCACCACGTTAAGGCCACGTGAATGCATATGCATGTGTGAGTGAGTGCATGCTGACGAGCTTATGTCCATAGATGATGATCATGATCATGCCAAACAACATGTATTGAGGGTCGATCCTGATATCATTGAGTCTTGATATCATTTTTATATTTAAAAGTCCTTGAATATTTCATAATATAAAAATATAAAAAATTTAGAATTCTTATTCATTAGTTCTTTAATAGTTATAATAAAAATATATTTTGAGGTCATAGGCAAAAAATGCTTTTCCTGCCTTAGCTTAGGTCGACCCTGCATGTATTTATATGATCATGATCACTATGACATCATAATTTTATAATTATATATAAATCTCATTATCTAAATGACAACCATATATATATATATATATGAGAAGAAACCAAAAGAAAATTAGGACACTCCAAAAATTTTAAGATGAGAAGAATAATGAGGTGTATATTCAAATGACACACCCTAAATATAAAAAAATCAGATTTTCTTTTCTAAGATGTGTCTTAATTGGATTTGTTGTTTGTGTATACATCTATTATCTTTGTCCATATAAAGGTGAAAATAATGGTATGATTTTTTATTATTTTAAATCGAAAAACCAAAAAGTTGCATTAGATAATGATTTGGGACAACCATAGATTACATATGTTGTATTGTTAATGGGTAATGTTATGGGAAATCCACTTTGGGGTCATGTGGGACAAAGAAACACAAATCTAACAGCAAAATACCAAAAGAAACTTTACCACTTTTCATGGAAATGACCATATATATAGTTGGAAACCCCACAGCCAAACGATCCATTCCGGACTTAAGCGGAGCATGTAAAACTCCCGGCTGTCACGGGTTCTTATAAGAAATACATTTTATGGATTCGAACACAAGACCTCAAATGAGATTCTAAGTCCTAGACCACCAAGCACGCCCCTTAGAGACTATATATATATACACACACAAGTGAAAAGCATAGAAACACTCATCCAACTTTTATTATTTTTATTTTTTTATAGAGACAACATTGCCCTTTCTCTGTGTGTGTATATATATGTGTCAAAAAATGTGTATTTGCTTTTTTAATTTGATGTTTATTGATGAATAATGATGATAAGATAAATTTAAAGAACTTACGATTGGACGAGTATTTTTCAAATCTTTATGTTATTCTTAGGTTGCTAGTGATTTTCATAATACTTTGGATTTTGGTTTGTTAGATTTTTTCTCTTTAAATAATATGGTGGCAATTTAATTCCCATAAAACTCATTTAAACGAAATTCAAATTGTAAATCTCTTATTTTCATAAAATAATTTTACTAACCGAAACCCACCATTTAGATATTGTTTTAGCTTTTATTTATTTGTTTGTTTTTTTATAACCTCTTGTGCAATGTGTTTTTTTAATAAGAGGTAAGACATTATGCACCCCTCTAGATATTTGCTATTTGTAACTCGTTCCCTTTTTTTTGCAATTGAAAATATTTATTTATTGCAATAAATACCTCTGCTTTTTCTGAGGCATGCTTTAGAAAAGTGATAATAGTCAGAAGAATAAAAATAAGGATAAAAATAAAAATAATAAATTATTCAGATTGATTGTCTCAATATATCTTTGTCAACCAAGAGTTTTCCGTAGCTCACCTGCAATCAAGAGTTTTTCGTGGTTCACCCGCAATCAAGAGTTTTATCCTCTAGGTTCACTCCAAACCTTTACACAAAGTTTTCCAATGACTCACCCTTACAAATCATCATTTTGAGTATACCCACTCATAAAATGATTTCCCAACCTCTAGTGTTTGACAAATGAAAATTTAAAATACAACTTAAGCACTTTCTAAGATAATGAAGATTTAGTATGAGTTGCTAACCCAATAAATCTAAGCCCACTACTAATGATATATTAATGTGTAGTGTTTGAGCTTGAGTTTGAGAGTGTATGATGATGAATGTTTTGTTTACTCTCTATTTTTGCCTTAGAAGAAATTGTTTGAAGGTGTAAGAGTTATGCAAAAATGAATTTGGGGCTCAATATAAAGTGAATGTGTAAAATGCAACTGATCTGTCAGAGGCCGGTATACCGGTACGCCGGTCTGCCAAAGCATAACAACTATATTACAGTTGAAGATTCAAGCGATATACCAGATTACTGACCGATATGGAGGCCGATATGCCGGTTGGCTTACCGATATGGGGACCGGTATGGTCTGTGCCTATTTCCGAGAGCACGTAAGATATAGAGGTTGACCGATATGAATACCGATATACTTTATGCCGGTTCCAATAGTTGTGCAAACTCTAAATAGACCGGTATGAAGTAGCTCGGTATGGAAACTGGTATGTCAGTGTAGGGGACCAGTATGCCGGTCTCAGTGTCAAAATGCAAGATTAGAAGGTTTAAAATATTTTACACATGTACCTAATGCATTTATATGAATGTGCATATGTTCTATGAGCTTAGAGACTTAAAATAACAACTCACTTACAAAAGAGAGCCTTAAGCTAAGACTACACAAGATATTCTTCGTTTGTCACTCGAGTCTTCACATCCATTGCTCTTCACCACCAATGTGCTTCGACATCTTTTTATAATTTCCGCTAATTGCGCGTCGAAGACTTCTAGTATTGCATCATCAAAATTCATCTTAAGAATATGTTGCTAAAAAATAATACAAATATTGATCGTCAATCACCATTAAAATTTATTGACTTAAACTTTATAATTCAATCAAATTCTCGATATCATATTCACTGTATCATTTGTTAATAAGTGCTAATTCTCAGGTTTAAGATACCTTTACTTTATGTAGTTGGCATTGGCTTCGATTTCTCATGGTAGTAGGGGTGAATAAAGAATTCACCTACTTAATAATTTTCGAGTCTGATTATATTAGTCTATGGGCTTTGTTATCACGGTCTTTATTAAAAAAGTGTACACTTAATAAAAGAGAAACTATCATTTTACATTTATAATTTCATTAATCCCCTTAATTTAACATATTTTTTAAATAATAATAATTATATTTATGTTTTATTGTGATTTTTATTTATTGTGTAGGTAAACGGAAGCTCATCAAGAAAATTGAATATGAGATCTGAATTCCAATACCCATAAAACCCAAAAGAGCGTGACAACTAGATTCAAATCGGACTTGAAAAACATTCACAGTATTTAGATTGTCGACAAAATGAGCTTATGATATATTTACCCACACATATTTTATTATTATTATTATTATTATTATTATATATTTATACAATGTATTTTGGAGAACCCACTAAGATTTTATATAATATAATATTATATATATTATATTGGAGGTCCCACCAAGATCTTATTTATTTATAAGAAAATGACAACCCACGTGGGTTGTTATTTCCTTTATCAATTGCTTGCTTGTAAATTACAAGATGTGCTTGCAATTTACAATTTGAAAAGAGGTGTTAAGCACCTCTATCAATAGAGGTACCCAGTGTTTCTTCTCTTGAGCATTCTTCATAGGTTTCTCTCTGAAATTTTGTGAAATGTTTCAGCTCTTATGTATTTTATTTTTTTCAAGATTTCTTGTAATTTATTTTTCTTTCTGTAATAAAATTATGAATATTTTTATTCAAATCATGAGTAGCTAATTTCATCATGTTGTGGTAAATGGTGAAGCTTTTAATATGAAAATATAAATTAATCTTATTTATATTATAATATATAAATTGTAATCTAAAGACTAATATTTAATTTAAATCTGGATTAGTTGTTGAAAACTTTTGTTACCGCATATATGGCTGGTTTTATTTATTTTGGCATAATTGAGTACCTAACTGATTTGTTATAGACAAATGTTATTACCGCCTTTATGGCTGGTTTTATTTATTTTGGCATAATTCCTGAAATAAATTAACTAGGTATTAATGATAATTTATATATTATAAAAAGTAAGATGTCTAAATTTGAAATATTAATAGTTGATCCTCTAGCCCTAATATTTTATTTTATTTTTGCAGTCTAATTTAAAATTTCCAATCACTTCAAACAATTCACTCTTTTTTATTTTTTACTCGAATTATTATTTTATCTTATTAAATCTATTCCATGTGGATCGATCCCGGACTTACCGAGTTATTTTATTACTTCGACACTCTTATACTTGGGAGTAAAAGAACTACTTTGTGAGTGTGTCAAGTTCTTAGCACCGTTGCCGGGGAATATAATTTAGTAGATATAATAATAAATTTTCTTTCTTTTATATGTCATTTATTTTTTATTGTATTTTCTGCATCTCATTTTCTTTCTTCTTTGTATTTGTGCAGATCCAAGATGTCATGATTGATCCTAAATGAATCCTGAACCCAGACATCCCACATACAGACAAACCTATACTTAATTCTCCAATGTTACAGGAGATAGAAAAATCAATTAAAATGGAGTTTTCATTTTGCCAAAGAATTTCTTGAACCATCCATATCTATAGATTCTTCCATAATTTTTTGTGAGAACCTAATTCGAGAGATTGAGACAGCTGAATGAGAAATTCAATTGAGATCTGAATTGACAAAAATCAGAAGACAGTTTTAGATCTAATTTCTTTTCTTTTTTGGTCATTTATTTTTATTTTTATTTTTCCACTTGTTTATTATTTTTTTCTTTTTGCAATTATTGCATTTGCATATTTAAATTGTAGCATATAGTCTGCATTTAGGTTGCATGAGACATTGGTCTCGATCATCTAGCGGTAAATTAAATAGAGAGTTTTTATCACCTTCATCGTCAGTCAAAATGACCGAGAACCAAAATGTTAACCCACCTACCCGTAATGAAAATCCAGTTTATCAGGTAGAAAACGAGTTTCAGTATGGCGATCTTAATCATCCTAGGATAATTAGAGAATTCATGAATCACACTAGAACAGGATGCACATCTTGCATTGATTTCCCCCAGATGCATCACATTTCAATTTTAAACCAGGTATCATCCAACTTTTACCCACATTCCACGGTCTTGAATCATAATATCTTTATCAACACTTAAGGGAATTCGAAGAGGTATGTAACATTTGCATAGACCAAAATTACAGCACGAATATAATTCGACTTAAGTTTTTTCCATTTTCTTTAAAGGATAAAGCTAAAATTTGGTTGTAGAACCTTAAGTCATGATCCATCAGAACATGAGATGATTTACAAGAGCAATTTCTAAAAAAATTCTTTCCCCCTCACAGGATAAACTCCTTTAAGAGGAGAATCACAACTTTCACACAAGAGTCGGGGGAAACACTTTACCAATGTTGGGAGAGATTTAAGGAAATGTTAAATATTTATCCACATCACGGGTTTGAAACATGGAGATTGGTTTCATACTTCTACGAGGGTTTAACACCCCAAGGTAGACAAGTAGTGGAAATAATGTGTAATGGTGAGTTTAGGGATAAAAATCCCGAAGATGCACTAGATTACCTAGAACACATAACAGAGAATGCATAACAATGGGATACAATTGGCACTTATGGGTCACCTGTAAAAACACAGTTATCTGGTAGAGGTATATTGAACTTTAGGGAAGACAATGACCTTTCTGCCAAATATGCATCTCTAGCTAAAAAATTCGAGGCATTAGAAATGAGGAAGAGTGATCGTGTCAAGTCAATTCAAGAAGTCACATGTCAAATATGTAATTCAAATGAACATGTCACACAAGTTTGCCCAACCTTACCAGCCCTACAAGAATGTCTCTTCGACCAAGTCAGTTTCATAAACACCTTCAAGAGACCAAATCCAAACCCATACTCTCAAACCTACAATTATGGTTGGAGAAACCATCCAAACTTCAATTGGAGGAATGATAACCAAACACAACCATCGCAACAACCTCCCTAACCACACCAGAATTTCCAAAACTCCCAGAATTATGCATCATATATCCCACCGCCTAGGAAAACCCTTGAGGATATCTTGCATTCATTTATTGAGAAACATGAAGCCTTCAATAATCAATATGCAAACATTGATTGATTTGAAAGATATTTTTGCCAAAATCACATATGCGTTGACCATTAATGAGAAAGAAAAGTTTCCTACACAACCATAGCCAAACCCCCAGAGTCATCAAAAACCCCCCATGAGGGTAGTTCTGGAAGTCAACACATAAACCAAATCAAATCTGTTATTACTCTTGGCAGTGGTAAGGTCATCAAAAAACCTATTCCTGAACCTCGTGAAGTTGAAAATAAATTCGATTCAGAGGGTAAGGAATGGGTTAATTAACCATTATCTATAGTTGATGATAATAATTTTTCTCATGCACCTTCATTTCTTCAAGCACTAAAAACAAAGAAATTGAACCATTCCCAAGAGATATATGAAATATTTAAACAGGTGAAGGTCAATATTCCTTTGTTAGATTCCATCCAACAGATACCATCTTATGCCAAATTTTTGAAAGACTTGTGCACCGTTAAAAGAAAATATCAGGTAAGAAAGAAAGCTTTTCTAGCTGAACAGGTAAGTTCTATTCTTTCAATCAATAATGCATTAAAATGCAAGGACCCTGGTTGTCCAACTATTTCATGTATAATTGGAAATCAAAAAATTAAACATGTTTTGCTTGATCTTGTAGCCAATGTCAATTTTCTTCCATTTTTGGTTTACCAATAACTTAATATTGGAGAGTTAAAACCAACCTCAACTACTCTTTTACTTGCCGATAGATCAATCAAGGTACTAAAAATAATTTTGGAAGACGTGTTATTACAAGTCTATAAATTCATATATCCTGTGGATTTTATTATCTTGGAAACATAACTTGTAGCAGATAGTTATAAGTCAATTCTTGTAATACTTGGTCGTCCATTTTTAGCAAAAGCTAATGCTTTAATTAATTGCAGGAATGAATCATGAACTTGTCTTTTGGCAATATGATGTTGGATCTTAATGTGTTTAACATGTGCAAACAACCATATAATGAGGACAATGAAAACGAGAGAATGGAACTAATTGAACCAATTTTGGAGGAACATATTCATGAGAGTTTATCTGATCCAATGGAAATTTGTATTTCTAATTTTCTTGAATCAAGTACGCAATTAGATTAAGATATTTCTAATGATTTTTTATTTGATTCTACACAAGTACTGGAAGACGATGGAGAGAAGAAAATTTTGAGGAACTAGGAATAGTGTAAGAAGAGAAATATGATGAAGCACCCAAATTGGAATTAATGACTTTTCCAGAAGGATTGAAGCATGCATTTCTTGGAGATGAAAAAACTTACCATGTGGTAATTTTTTATTCCCTCACATAATTTGGCAATTTGATGGACTTTAAAAGACATAAAAGGCGTTAATCTTTTGATATGCACACATAGAATACATTTAGAAGATAATGCTATGACATATCGTCAACCCCAAAGAAGATTGAACACTCACATGAAAGAAATTGTAAAAACAGAAGTCCTTAAATTTCTTGATGTAGGCATTATCTACCATATTTTCGATAGTGAGTGTGTAAGTCCTACACAAGTTGTACCTAAAAAGTTTAAAATAACGGTCGTAAAGAATGATAAAGGAGAATCAATTCCAACCCAAATCCCATCTAGTTGCCGTATGTGCATTGATTATAGAAAACTAAATGATGTCACTAGAAAAGATCATTTTCCTTTACCATTTTTTAACCAAATTTTAGAAAGAGTAGCAGGACATCCCTACTATTTCTTTCTTGATGGATACTCAGGTTATTATCAAATTCTAATTGCTTTAGAAGATCAGGAAAAGACAACATTCACATGTCTCTTTGGAACATTTTCATTTAGAAAGATGTCTTTTGGACTTTGTAATACACCAGCAATATTCCAACGATGCATGTTAAACATATTTAGCAACATGGTTGAACATTGTTTAGAGGTCTTTATGAATGATATAATTATTTTTGGGAACTCATTTGATAACTGCTTAAATAATTTGGAAAATGTGTTGAAAAGATGTGAAGAAAAATGTCTAGTGTTAAATTTGGAAAAATATATTTCATGACTAATTCATGAATTGTTTTCGGTTACGTTGTATCATTTAAAGGTATTGAGGTTGACAAGGAAAAAATAGAGGTAATCCCTAAATTGCCAGTAGGGGTGAGCACCGATTCCGATTCCGGTTCTGGTTCTACCCAGAATCGGTTAGTACCAGACCGATTTTCCGGGTTTGGAACCGGAACCGGTTGTAACTGATCCGGTTCCAGTTTCAAATTGAAGGAACCGATTTTAATCGGTCCGGTTCTGATTTCAAATGATTGGAACCGGAACCAGACCATAGAACCGGATTATGGAACCGAATGTAGAATCGGTTTATTGGATTTATAATAGAACATGTAATTGGTAACTACTTGATGATTTAGTGCTAGTTTTTACCTTTTTCTTTTTAAAAAAAAAATTGAAAAGTTACAGGGATTCTAACTCTGTTACAATGGCATAATTCTGCCGTACATCAATCACATTGTTCGAAATTCACAACATCCTTTGAAAGGAAACCTTTTATATGCCATTGAGAGAGTTTTGAAGCTATCAGTTCCAAACCTTTATGTGTGGCTTTGCATGTTCTATTGCTTTTTTCGCCTCTGGTATGTTTTCCATTGTGTTTTCTTCTCTATTTTTTTTTAGAAAGAATTCAATCTCACAATCAATAACAAGAAATGAGTAGAGAATGTGGTTGCAGAATATTTATCGAGACTCACAAATGAGTCATCAATTGACACAGTTCCTATCAATGACTCTTTTTCTGATGATTTTTTATTTCTCTGTAAATACAATTCATTGGTATGCTAATATTGTCAATTTTATTGCCACAGGAAAAATACCTCCAGATTGGAGCAATCAAAACAAGAAGAATTTTTTGACCCAAGTCAAAAGATTCTACTGGGACAATCCATATATGTTCAAGTATTGTACTGATCAAATTTTTTGACGATGCATACCGGACAATGAGATAAGTGGTGTTGTTCAGTTTTATCATTCAGAAGTATTTGAAGGTCACTTCTCATCTAAGAAAACCGCTGTGAAAATCTTACAGTGTGGATTTTATTGGCCCACGATTTTTAAAGATACACATGCTTTATGCAAAAATTGTGAAAATTATCAAAAGTTGGGATCTATTTCAAAAAGAAACATGATGCCTTTAAATCTCATCATTGTCATCGAAATCTTTGATGGTTGGGGAATAGATTTCATGGGTCTATTTCCACCATCATTTGGATTTTTATATATTTTAGTTGCAGTCGATTATGTCTCAAAGTAGGTTAAAACGATTCCTTGTCGAAACAATGATCACAAAACTGTGATTAAATTTTTATTAAAAAAATATTTTAAGTAGATTTGGAATCCCTTGGGCCATTATAAGTGATGAAGATAAACACTTTTGTAATAGGCCTTTTGCGGCTTTAATGTTAAAGTATGGAGTTACAGATAAAGTTTCCACCTCCTATTACCCTTAGACAAATGGTCAAGTTGAACTAGCAAATAGGGAAATCAAATAAATTTTGGAAAAAATGGTCAACCCAAATCGCAAAGATTGGTCTCTTCGATTGACTGATGCACTTTGGTCATATCGAATAACTTTCAAAATCTCTTTGGGAGGGAATGTTTCCCTATCGTCTAGTTTATGGAAAACCTTGTCATTTTCCTGTAGAACTTGAGCATAAGGCATATTGGACTATTAAAACATTCAATTCAAACCTTCAAAATACTAGTCATAAATATAAACTGTAATTAAATGAACTTGAAGAGTTAATGAATGATTCATATGAGAATGCGAAAATTCTTAATGCTAAAACTAAGTACTTTCATAATAGTCAAATTTCATGAAAAATATTTGAAATTGGTCCAAAAGTTTTGTTTTATAATTCGCGTCTTTATTTATTTCTTGGAAAATTGAAATCAAAATAGAGTGGCCCATTTATTGTTAAACATGTTTACCCATATGGAGCTATTGACATTGAGACTCCTAGGGATGGTGATGTATTTAAAGTGAATGGATAACGTCTGAAATCATTTTTGAAGTGTTCAAATTTTCAAGAATCTCTTTTCCTTTCAAACCCAGTGTACTGTGATTGATGTATTTCAAGCTGTTATTTTCTTTTCTTTTCTTTTGTATTTTTATAATTCTCATTTTCTTGAATTTTGCAGCAATTTTTTTCTTTTTGTCAGAGTTTTTCATCTCGTTTAAACAGAAGATAACGATACTCTATGACTCTAAGTCAGTTCTTTCAGTTTCCTAAAATTACTGATACCCTACAATCAAGGCATGAAAGAAACTCTCTCAAAACTCCACAAATATTTTCATTCTCTCCCTCAAAATGCTATGATGAAAATTTACAAAACATGCACCGAAGGAATGAGGCTTCTTATGATCAATTGTATTCCTAGTGATATTCGTTGGGTAATTGAAGCAAGGGTTCGTTTGGCAGATGAGTCATCTGACTCTTTCATTTCTTACATGACTGGTTTAGGGAAAAACACTTAGGTCTGTAATACCCCGGAAATCCCAACGACTACTAAGTGATACATGATATAAATCATGTTTAAGCATGTATGTGTTTGAGGACTTATATTTCAGACATTTGGTAAATCCCTTGCAGATTCGATATGGAAATCATTTCTGGTACCACAACAAATAGCCCTTAGTATTTGCGCTGTAACATTTTCATATGATCTCCGATTTTTATGAACTTTATATCGTCAGAAATCTAAGACCGAGACCCACGACTTCCACGTTGAATATTTTTCCAAATTCAAATCAGAAGCAGGTCAAAAATTGAGATTTTCACAAATGCTACAGTAATTTTGGGAATACCCTAGAAATTGGGCGAGGTGACAAATTTTGAACCACTCATTTACAAATAAAAATCAGCCCATTAGTCTACAAATTTTGAATACCCTAGATTGATGATGAGTTTCAAGCCATTTTGAGTTAAGTAAGCTTCTTCTTCTTCTCTCATATTCTAATATTGACAAATAAACATTCATTTTGCATTTCCATTTTCGCACTTAAGGATCCTTTGATTTGGGGCTTTGTTGTCTGAGAAAGTTGAGTGAGAATTAAGCATCAATACATGTTTGTAAGGTTATTTTGAGGAGATTATATTTGAATTTTGGATTGAATTATTTCACGGTGTAAGAAGAGCTATAGGGACATATTTCTAGCATGATGGGGGCTGTTTATAGATGAGGTTGGGTGATTTGAGTCATGTAGTTGTGCAAATATGGTGTAAAATAAGGAAATAGTTGTATAAGGTAATGAAATGGTTAGATTTGGGATTTGACACTAAGTGTTCGACGAAATGACTGACTAAATAAAATTAAGTAATTAATAAATTTTGTGCATGACAATAGGTTTTTAACATGTTGTTGAAGCATGGTGGTAGTGGCTAAAATTACTGAAGTTAATAGAGAGGAGAATATAATATCGGCAGTGAATTTGGATTAAGATAAGTCATGCACAGGTCGTAAAGAATTTGTCATAAATTAAGTTTTTGTTGTCCAAATTATGAACCATAAACTTCTGAGTAACATAGACATATAAAATAGTAACATATCCAAAATTTAGAATTTTTGGACTTAAGATGAGACCAGACCGAATTTTTGAAGTCGGGCTATCTACTGCATATGTGCCCAGTTTTTCCAGTTGCGTAGCCCCTGAACTTCAGTCCATAGCTTGAGTTCCAGAATTCTAAATTATGATCCGTAAAAGCTAACATAAAATAGACACATAAGAGAGTAGTTTATTAAAATTTCAGCCCCAAATTCAACCCCGATTAAGCGTAACGAATTTTCAAAGTTAGTGTTGGTGCACTGAAATTTTCTGGAAAGAGGGCAGAATATGGAGTTCTGTGAAGTACCTTGTGAGATCCTCGAACGAGCGTAGTAAAAATTGTTAGACCACCCTAAAATGTTAGTAACATAACGAGGATGAGTTATCATGAATAACGAATAAATTTTGTTAAGTAGGGATATAATTCGCAACCTTGGTACTAATGAATTTTTCTAATTCTAGATTATCATGAGGAGATGCGGTTCTGCGACCATTGCAAGGCGTCACCAGCAAGTTCAGAATCTGTGAGTGGATGTTTTATTTTATGCTTTCTTGACTTATGTTTTTCAAAAATTCTTTTCATGTTTTGAGGTTTTAAATTGATGAAAAATATGCATGATGTTTATATGTTTATGTCTCAGTGCTTGTTTATTATTTTTATGATTTCTGAACTATCTATATGTTTCTGCTAAGATGATCGATTGATGATAGTTTCTGCCCCGACGCTTGTTGCATGTTTTATGCTTTTAAAACTCATCATATATTTCCGTCGGGGGTACTTGTTAGGGTCTCATCCATCTGAAATGATATGACCCGCTACATTGTCAACAAGGGATTGTTCGTTCCTCGCTCAGTCTATGCGCGTGACTTGGGCGTTGAGCGCTTGATATGTTTTTAATGATGCATGCATGAAAAATGATTTACGGATATGTTTTGGATTTTATTTCCTATGATTCTGTTATTCTTAGTATCCACTCACCAATTCGTTCAAATGATCTGACTCCCTACTCCCAGATTCTTTGTTTTGCAGGTTTACCTGGAGGACGAGTTCGATGGGATGGATACTGATGGCAGTCACTAGGGTGTTTGGGTCCAGCAGATTGAGTACAGTCCTGTCAAAGTCATAGCAGAGTTGCATGTATATACTAGTCGTGTACGAGTCATTGCAATAAACCAAAAGTGTCTAGTACAAAGTTGTAAAGAGAAGTACATTTGAGTTTACTGTTATAAGCATTAAATGACAATGCATTTATATTGATGAGTTGGGCATTAGTCTCATGCACGAGTTTATATAAATGAAATGAGATTAGTAGTTGTCAGAGAGTCAGAGGCTCAGTGGAATATGATGGCATATTTCATGCCGGTAACGTCTCCGGATTGGGGGTGTTATAATTATGGTATCAGAGCATGGTCTAAGGAGTCAGTGACTGCAGTGGGTAGAGTGCTGGGGTCTTGTATACGTAGTATGCCCAGGGTACTAGTATGCTAGGCACCACCTCTCCAGTATCTAATCCTTGAGTACGTCGTCAAAGTTCTATAGACGGGTTAGTAAGAATTCCTAAGCTATTCAAGTATCTTTCCTTAAGAAGTAATTATATTCTTTGAAGAATCCTTCTATAATCATCATGAATTATTAGCAGAAGTTCAAATTTAGTTATAAAACTAAGAAATACAGTTCTAAGAAAAGATACCTAAGGAAGTGGGAAAATAGAGCTATAAGAAAGTAAGGAAAGATGCATAGAAAATTAAGCAGCCAGAGACAAAGAAAAGTAAAGAGACAGAATAAGATAATAAAGTTCTAAGAATACCCATTAGGAAAGTAGAAAGAGAAAGAAAAACTAAAAATAAGGGTAAAAGATGAAATACATATGCTTAAGTAATCAAAAGCAATTTGAGGTAAAGATATAGAAACAGATAGATAAAGAAGTACATGTACCTGTAAGCATATAGCAAGCCTGAACAAGAATAAAATATTGAATGCATCGGAAATCATAAAATTCAAGCCTGAGTAATATTTGTTCATTCCTATTAAGATCCATTCCCTCATTAGAAAATTTCGTCAAATAGACCAATAGCTTCAAGTACCTCATATAGAAAGCAAGTTCCCCGAGTAACGAAGGGTAGTCAGAAAGATAAGAGAAACGTGAAACCATGATTAAACGTGGAAGTTCTAATAGACAAGAGATGCCAATAAGTGTGTAGAGATTTTACATCCCAAACTCAGGCTCGCAGGCAAATAAGTGAAGATCATAAACAGAAATGACTAATTTCCTTAATCTAAGAAATAGATAGATAAGGTCTCAATCTACCTAGATCCTCATCTCTCAGAAATACCAGTTAAAGAAGCGGTCCTGACGGAGTCTATCTCATACCTACCTTACATGAGTAATAGACTATATCATGACATAAAGTATCAGAACAAGAACACTGGCACCTATTGAGATGTAGATTCCTGCCCCACTCTATACCAGCCTAGATAAAGACAACCGTAAGGAAGTTTGATGAGAATTTAAACTAAGTCAGAAACAGAAAACACTAAATAATAAACCACCCAAAGAAAAATTAAGGAGGGTTTAAGGGATAGAAAGGAAATAACCCGACCCAAGTCAAAATGGATAAGTAGTTGTACCTATAAGAAACCCATAGATCAGACCCAAATCAGTAGAAGTCCGCGCAGGCTCAAAAGGACAGACTTATGAGATGGGTGACATTCAGGATTTAGCCAAAAGGTACCAGTGCAAACATAAAGATTAGATGATAAAGTTGTAACCCATAGTTAAAGTAGATAGCAGAGATCTAGGAAGTAGCCAGAAGAACGAACCACTACTAGCCTCAGTGGCATGGCTTAGAGCCAATAGATAGGATATGAAAAGTAAGAAGGAAACAGAAAGTGACAAGAGAATTCAGTACGTACAATGACATAGGTAACATAACTTAAAGACAACAACGTAAATGGAGACCTCAGAATGGATGATAAAAGTTGTGGAACCCTAAGACATGAAGTAGACGATTCAGGTCCCGACAGAGCGAATGATAATTATTCTTCTAGTAACCCTTACTCTAGCAAGTATATAGAAACCCAACCAGTCGAAGGAAGCTTGTGCCCACCTCTCAACTTAGAGCTCAGTAAGTATTTGAACAAGTAAGGGAGAGCGTTGGACATGATGAACAAATCACGACGTAGCAAAGTAGTCGAACAGTAGAACAAATAGCTCTAAGAAAGTAAAGATTCAAAAGAGTAAGGAATCAAAATAGGCAACGAATAGCAATGCAGAAGTAAGATATCTGACTAATACAGAGTTTCCCATCATACCAGAAAAACAGGAATAGTGAGAATGTAATGTTAGGGTTTTGGGCAAAATATCCGGGTTACGCAGCGGAATGCGGGAAAATCAAATTTTCCCATTTGTTTAATTTTTCTTGGGAACTTATTTATTTTAATCACTCAATACTCAAAAAACAGAAACTTTAACCCAGAAATCATAATTTCAAAAAATTACCATACAATCCCAAAACTTTCCATTTTAATCATTTTAGTCCTAAATTGTTTAAAACAAGCTTAGGTGATTTCCAATCACAACCAAAATGATTTGTACATCAAATATATATGAAAAACAGAATTCTGAAATTTTTTCCAGATTTTTCAGTAATTACGGAAATGCCCCAAAACTTTATATTTTGACCATTTTAGTCCTAATTGGTCAAATACATAATTAGGTGATTCCAAATCACTACTAAAATGATCTATACATGTCTAATACATGAAAATACAAATTAAAATTCAAGAAAACAATTTTTCTTAAATTGCCGAGATGTCCCTCAAGTTTCCAAGAATTGCACTTTAGTCCAAATTGGTTCAAACCCATTCAAGATCAAGTCCAATCAACACCAAAATTAATATGCATCATATATACATCATTAATTAACACATATATGAAAAGCTCCAAATTTGGAGAGGGTTATGAACCCTAATTTTACAATTTCCACAAATTGACAAATTACACCAAATTAAACAAATTCAATACTTTAATTCAATCCTTACCACACCAAACAAGTCTCACTATCATGAAACAACTCAAGAACAATTTTAGGTCATTTATGAGTGGCTAAGTAACTCTAGAATGGAAACTTCACCATCAAATGGTTAAAAGAATACATATAAACTAATTTCATGCATTCTAATGCTTATATATGCTTCCATCTTTCAAAACAAGTTCCCAACCATCAAAATACAACCATAAAAGAGTAGAGAAAAACTCATCACCACATATTGAAGCCTAGAATCATAGAAACAATTTTCATGAAGAAGAAAGTAAGAAAAACTTACAAAATCCTTAGTTTTCCAAGCTTTCTTTTCTTTCTTTCTCTTTTCTCTCTAACTCTCTTTGTATTTTGAATTTAGGGTTCTTGGATAATGAAACAAAATGAAAAAAGAAGGCTCATATAATTTCCAATAAGTGGCCGAAAATGTAGGAAAAATAATAGCCATGAATTTTTTCTATTTTGTTTAATAAATTAAAATTGGAATATTGTATATATATATATCATTTAACCATTAAATGAAATCTACAAATGTGCCAATCAAATTAAACCATTTAATCAAATCAAAATTGGCCATTTAATCTAATTAAAAAGTGTCATTTATCTTACTTTAATAAAGTAAAAAATATTTATCATTTAATTAATTTAATTATTCAACATTTGAATAATCAAATAATTAAATACAAATATCTTAAATATATGTATTATATTTACATTAAATGATCAAAATACATATATTAATTATAAATGTCAAATATCACAATTTGACATTTTATAAATAGCCGAAAGATCTCAAACGCATGTATTATCGTTTAACCGTTAAACGACTTATGAATAATCAGTATTATTTATAAAAGTTACCCTGGGTAAATACGATTATGTTTCACTAGTGAGACTCTCTAGATTCAGGCATATCCGTCACGAAATCTAATTTCGTGTCCATAATCTACCCACCCGTAAATTATGACGACCACAGATAAACTCGATGAATCATACAGGTCGAGGTCATCGCATACGTATAATCCCTCTGTCACAAGTATCCGGATTATCCCAGATATATAGATAAAAACATCAAATCTCTATATGTATAATCCCGTCAACGATTCTATTAAAAATCTCTTAATAACACTTAGAACTTACTTCTACAGCGTACCACGGGCCCATAGATTTAACAGATTACTAATTGCACATTGAATACCTATGCTCTGTACACAGAATTGACGGATCCTATCTTGATACGCACAAGATATCCTTAGGATCAATCCACACCCAACGAACAAGTGGAGGTCTGATCTAAATAGATCGATGATGTGACTGCCATCAAAGTGTGAATGATACCTCATACATCCACAGTGATATCTCAAGTCAAAGGACCAATATGGTCATTTGACCCGAGAAGATTCCTATTGACGTTGGTGTACCATCTATTAGGAAATCTTGGATGAGTCGTTCATTTTTTATCCATTATAAATACCTACACGTCTATACGAGTCTCCCTAGACTCATGGTTCATTGGGATAAATCATCGGACCAAGTCTCAATATACGACGTGTACTGGTCTCAGTGGATTTTACTAACCGACCCGTGCTAGTAAATATTGACCAGGAACTTTATTTGATAATATACTTCTAATAGTGACACTTCTCAATGTCAATTACAAACTACTTTGTAACTGCGCACCATATTATATATTATCGGGTCTTTGTCTAATATATACATATCACAAAATCCTATTTAGTTTCAATCTAATCGTAATAGATCGAATATGTATATAAAAGCAAGAAGTATTACCATAAATAAGTAATATTATGAAAAAAGAAATTATTCGTATTCATGAATCGGACATGAATACGATCTGGATTGGCACTCTGAGCACCAACCCTAACATGTAACACCCAAACCAAAGTATCAGTAACGATGCCATAACTTATGTTAAGATATGGGCTCCCAATTAAAAATAACAGTGAAAGTACGTTAGGCATTTGAGAGAGCATGAACCTTATGGAGGTTCCCAGTAAAAAAGTGGTATGACTAGTAGCCGAAGCTAAATTACGAGTAAAGCATAATGAAGTAATTCAGATAGTTTTAGTAGTAGTACCTAAGTCTGTGAGCCAATAACAAATATGTAAACAAGAGAGTCCTAAGCTTATAGATGAGCAGCACAGGTATCTAGTGAGAACACCACAACCAGAAGACTCCAGGATAATCCCCACCCTCCCAACCTCGTTAGACAATAGCAGCAAAGATGGACCTCGATGTTCGCCTCAAGATACTCCTAGAAACAACTGAATGCGTAGTGAAAGAAGACCGAAACGTAAATTTTTAGATATAATACAAGAGCGGAATAGAAGAGGAAAATAGCTCTAAGCAAGATATTTAAAAGAGAAGTTGTCTAGATGGAGAGATGAAGAGATAAAATATTAGTTTAGCAATGACAAGAATATAAAAGAACAATGTTAGACATGGCTAGGGATATGTAAGAGATAATATCCTTCGGATAAGGAAACAGAGACATTGACCACATAAGTTTCAGGAATAGGACAGAGCAGAAGAGAAGACGAAAATGTCAATAAGTAAAAGATTTGGAAGTGGAACTGTGGAGGTGAGATAGTATGAGAGAGAATATTAAGTAAGCGATGATAGAAGTTTTTTTTTTTTTTTTTGGAAAAGATTACGATTATATTCCAAAAGAGAAAATATGTACCAAATGTACAAGGGGTATCCCTCAGGATGGCGCTTAAAGCACCCAAAGAAACAAAGATTCAGAATGCCAAAACAAGGCCGGAAAACAAAGCTAAAAACAAGACTAAAGTCCAACCAACAGATGGCAAAGTAGAAAGAAAAAAAACCTCTGAAATCACTAGTGGAAGCCGAGAATCAAACCCATGAGCCCAGGCCAGAGGTCCCCCACATGCAGAAGCCCAAGCGAAACAATGGCTTAGTCCCACATCGCCTATTGCAGACACCCAACACAGACTCTGCCAGAAGACCTTTAGTCCCTCATCGCCCACTGCAAGAAACCACAGCAAAGAGCTGCAAAAGGACACCCCACGGAAGATCGCTAAAATTGCAGCCTCCCATCCGCAACAAACAGCAGCAAACAGCTTACAGGCCCCAAGGTAATTTACCTCAGTAGGGAAGATACAACAATACTCAGCCAGGACAATCTACATCTGATAGCATCACAGATTTCCCTTGTGACATGGTCCTCTGAGCAAGAGCTCTGTTTAAACACTCTACGATTCCTTTCAAACCAAATGTAATACACAGTGGCAGCTAAAGCAATACGAGCAAGAATGCAGACCGTGTTATTTTCCTTTTTAAGCTTAACAACCGCCCAACGGAGGAAATTCCCCCAGCTCAAATGAGGCCAGCAAATAGGAATCCTTTGGCAGATGATTTGCCAAATCCGATTAGCAAAAGAACAATAAAAAAACAGATGCTCATGCGATTCAACCCGAGAAGAACAGAGCGCACAGGAGGCATTTTGGAGTATACCAAACTTGCAAAGCCTATCCATTGTGCACAATCTTTCCATTGAGGCTAGCCATAAGATAAAGGAGTGTCTTGGAATATGTCCTTTAAACCAAAGGAGGTGGTGGATAGAGCTAGGACTCCTCTTAGCCCGAAGAAAATCCATGCACTATCAATTATGCATGAAACCATGAGCGATGATAGAAGTGTGTAACAGCAAGAATACTCGGTATTAGAATGAAACCAAAAGTTCTATTATGTTTTTAGCTCACGTAATCCATATGAAGTACCTAGCTATAGTTCAAGTTGACCAAACCACCACGGGTTTGGGATGGCCATAGCCACGGGTATGGGTGGTTTGGTAGACGTGTAGTATAGAATGAAATCGAGAAGATAAGTTTACTATAATACTGCATTTAGTGCAGTTATTATCAAGGTATTTTATACTTAATCTGTCATCGGATAAAGATGAGATTTATAAGTTGTGTATATTTACATATGTTTGATTAACGCCACTTGGCAGAGTAAGAATATGGGAACAACAAAATGGGGATACCCTAGGATGCAACCAGGTATAGAGAATAAGTTGTGTGAAAGACGGTTAACCGAATTTAGAGTAGCAACAAATTTTCAAGTATGAGAAAAGTAATTAGCATTAACCAGAATCGAATCACCAGCGTTGCTGAAATTAAAGCCTTCGAAAAACAACATTAGTAAGATGAAAGTGCATGAGGAAGTTGGCCAAATTATGAGGTCCTAAGGCCCACATATAGATATAGATAAAATAATTTAGAGGAAGAAGCTCATAATCAGTTGGAACTTAACAATGAGAATATAGCGAGTTAAATAGCTGTGCTATGAGAAAGAATACCAAGATCAGGTCAAGCAAGTGGAGCTAAAGAAGTTTCGAGTACACGTATCAATGATAATGTCAAGGATCACTCATGTAAATATTATTTGTTATGGAATGAGAACATGAGAGACCCAACCTTAGAAACACCTTTATTTATAGAGCAAGTCAAAACTACTAGCTAAGAAGAACCCGATTGAATCAAATAAGTTGTTGAGCATAATGTAGGACACAGAAACTGGACGACGCTGTTCCGGGCTCGCGGCCCGGTTGGGAGTACGGGGTAGCCCGCGGGGGACTAAACCGGAGAAATAAAATGGAGTCGCCACCCGGTGTGAACCGGGAAAATGATTTAAGGCCGCAATCACCCCTCGCAAGGGAAGACCTCAAACCGTTGGGTTCGGAATGGTCCCTTACTTATGTCGTTTGTAATGAATGGATTTGTGCAATATTTAACCAAGTCTACACAACATGCTTAAGAACAACCTATTAACCATGCATAAAAATCATCATGCTAAACAACCTAATCATGCATAAGAAAATAAATATCATACTAAACGACTACATCATGCTTAGAAACAACCAACTAATCATGCATTAAACATCATACTAAACAACCTAATCATGCATAGGAAAATAAATATCATACTAAACAATAAATCATGCTCAAGCACAACCAACTAGTCATGCATAACACTATAACATATTAAACATCCTAATCATGCATAAAGCAATAATAAACTTAAACGACTACATCATGCTTAGAAAATAAATAACGGAAATAAGATAAAAGGGTGCCCTCAGGTCTTACCTTTTTAGTCGCTTTCCGGGAGTGCGTTCCACGGTGCCGGAAGGGATATCGTTTTCCTATTTTCACTGGTCCGCTGTTTCTACTGTTTTCTCAGGTTCACTGTTTTCACTGTTTTCTCCGTTTTCAACGGGTCTGCTGTTTCTGCTGTTTCACTCGTTATTTTCACTCGTCATTTTTATTCTCTCTCTTGGGTTATTCTGGATCATTTTGGTCACGGTTTTGAGATGAATTTTACGTGGGTTTGGAGGGCAGTCACGAGCGGTTTTTTTGGGCTGTCAAGGCTAGGGTTTCAGTGGCAATTATGGCTCGGTTAGGACAGTTGTGGTCGATAGTGTGTGCGTGTGATGGGCTGTTGGCGTGAGGTTACTTCACGTGGTTTGATGGTGCATGGGCAGTGCAGTGGGTTGCGTAGAAATTGTGTGTGTGCTCGGAAGTGATGTGATTTGGTCTCGGCAGTAGGGGTGATCAAGGCTCATTGATGAAGGGTTGTTGGTCTCGGCAGTGAATGGTGCAGTGGCTGGTGGTGTTTGGTGCAGCTCGGCTTGGCAGTTAAGGGCGTGCGTGGAGTGTGGTGCAGCTCGGCTTGGCAGTTTCAGGGTTGTGTGGCAGTACAGCTCGGCATGGAGTACTCGGTAGCATGGTTCATGTGCGTTAGTTCAGGGGAGCAGATGCGTTGAATGCAATGCCTACACATAACTAGAGATATAAAGAGAGGGTTTCTTTTATACAAGGAATGTAGAGTATAACTAGAGGTTTAGGAATGAGATGTTTTTGATTCATGACGGTAGTAAGAGATACTCAGCGGAGATCTTACAGAACGAGGACGAGGTAGTACCCATCGGTAACGAATTTAAGGGATATTTATTGTATCCACGAACTCTGGAACAGTCTACCCATGTATGATAAGAGGTAAAATGTATGGAATAGATATTACGAAAGATGAAGAGCATCATATGTCCACTAACCAAATGGTGAATAATCAGCCGGGCAGAGACCTTAGTTATTACGTTAAATATAATCCCAAATGACGCAGAATAATAGCAGCAGAGTAAGAATTCACACATGTAAATTAGTGTATAGCCTTAGTTATGACTTCCAAGTCATGGTATTCAAGGTTCATTCTGATAATCACAATTGTCCTGTGGTGTAATGAGAACACATGGAAGATCGTCAGAAAGTAGTAAGATATAGTGAATGGGACAAATGTTATCAGTAGATAGTCATTTGGAAGCTGGTGGTTTAGAAATAGTCATGAACCTTATGACGTGTGGTAAGATACTTAATATCATGAATTTCAAGCCTAAGCATATTCCAAATTCTGATTTTAAAGAGGATTCGAGGACGAATCCTATTTAAGGGGGGATAATTTGTAATACCCCGGAATTCCCGATGCATACTAAGTTAGGGATGACATGATACATGATATAAATCATGTTCAAGTATGTATGTGTTTGAGGAATTATGTTTCGGACATTTGGTAAATCCCTTGCAGATCCGATATGGAAATCATTTTCGATATCATTACAAATAGCCCTTAGTATTTGGGCTGTAACATTTTCATATAATCTCCGATTTGTATGTACTTTATATCATTGGAAATATAAGACCGAGATCTACAACTTATACATTGAATATTTTTCCAAATTCAAATCAGAAGCAGGTCAAAAATTGAGTTTTTCACAAATGCTACAGTTTCGGGAATACCCTATGAGGTGGAAAATTTTGAACCACACATTTGCAAACAAAAATCAGCCCATTTGTCTATAAATAGAGAACTATTCACTTCTCTCCTTCTCAAGACAAAAAATGTGGGTAGCCTTCAAGAAACTTCTTCATTTTCTTCTTCTCATCAAGCAAGTTTTGATGGATTGATGATGAGTTTCAAGCCCTTTTTGAGTCAAGTAAGCTTCTTCTTCTTCTTCTCTATTATTCTAATATTGACAAATAAATATTCATTTTGCATTTCCATTTCCACACTTAAGGATCCTTTGATTTGGGGCTTTGTTGTCTGAGAAAGTTGAGTGATAATTTAGCATCAATACATGTTTGTAAGGTTATTTTGAGGAGATTACATTTGAATTTTGGATTGAATTACGTCAAGGTGTAATAAGAGCTATAGAGACATATTTCTAGCATGATGGGGGTGTTTATATATGAGGTTGGGGGATTTGAGTCATGTAGTTGTGCAAAGATGGTGTAAAATGAGGAAATAGTTGTCTAAGATAACGAAATGGTGAGATTTGGGATTTGACGCTAAGTGTTAGACGAAATGACGGACTAAATAAAATTAAACAATTGATAAATTTTGTGCATGACAATAGGTGTTTAACATGTTGTTGATCATGGTGGTAATGACTACAATTACTGAAGTTAATAGAGCGGAGAATATAATATTGGTAGTGAGTTTGGATTAAGATAAGTCCTGGACAGGTCATAAAGAATTGGTCATAAGTTAGTTTTGGATGTCCAAATGATAAACCGTAAACTTATGAGTAAAATAGACATATAAAATATTAACATATCCAAAATTTAGAATTTTTGGACTTAAGATGAGACTGTACATAATTTTTGAAATCGGGCTATCTGCTGCCCATGTTCCCAGTTTTTCCAGTTCCATAGCCCCTAAACTTTAGTCCATAACTTGAGTTCTAGGAATCGAAATCATGTTCCGTAAAATCCAACATAAAATAGACACATAAACGAGTATTCTATTAAATTTCAGCCTCAAATTCAACCCCGATTAAGCGCACCAATTTTCAAAATCAGTGTTGGTGCACTGGAATTTTCTGGAAAGAGGGCGGAATATGGAGTTTTGTGAAGTAGCTTGTGAGATCCTCGAACGAGAGTAGTAAAAATTATTAGACCACCCTAAAATGTTAGTAACATAGCGAGGATGAGTTATCATGAATAACAAATAAATTTTGTTAAGTAGGGATATAATTCGCAACCTTGGTACTAACGAATTTTTCTAATTCTAGATTATCACTAAGAGATGCGGTTCCGACCCCATCGCAAGGCGTCACCAGTAATTTCCGAATCTGTGAGTGGATGCTTTGTTTTATGTTTTCTTGACTTATATTTTACAAAAATTCTTTTCATGTTTTGAGGTTTTAAATTAATGAACAATATGCATGATGTTTATATGTTTCTATCTCAGCATTTGTTTACTGTTTTTATGATTTCTGAAATATCTATATGTTTTTGCTGAGATGATCGATTGATGATAGTTTTCGCCCCGACGTTTGTTGCATGTTTTATGTTTTTAAAACTCATCATATATTTCCACCGGGGTTCTTGTTAGGGTCTCATCCATCTGAAATGGTATGATTCGCTACCTTGTCGACATAGGATTGTTCGTTCCTCGATCTGTCTATGCGCGTGACTTGGGCATTGAGAGCTTGATATGTTTTTGACGATGCATGCATGAAAAATGATTTAGGGATATGTTTTGGATTTTTTTTCCTGTGGTTTTGTTATTTTTAGTATCCACTCACCAGGTCGTTCAAACGATCTGACCCCCTACTCCCAGATTCTTTATTTTGCAGGTTTACTTGGAGGACGAGTTCGAGGGGATGGATATTGATGGCAGTCACTAGGGTGTTTGGGTCCAGCAGATTGAGTACAGTCCTGTCAAAGTCATAGCAGAGTTGCATCTATACTAGTAGTGTACAAGTCATTGCAATAAACCAAAAGTGTCTAGTACAAAGTTGTTAAGAAAAGTACATTTGAGTTTACTGTTATAAGCATTAAATGACATTGCATTTATATTGATGAGTTGGGCATTGGTCCCATACAAGAGTTTATATATATGAAATGAGATTAGTAGCTTACAGAAAGTAAGAGGCTCAGGGGAATAAGATGGCTTATTCCTTGCCGGTAACGTCTCCGGATTGGGGGTGTTACACTGTCGTTCTTTACGAATGGTTATAAAATTCAATTCATTAAAGATGGCTTGAGTAAAGAGTCTTTAGATGATATATCATTGACTCTTGAGACGCATCATGGTGGACATGTTCATCGATTAATTCGCAATTTGCATACATAATTTCAAAAGGAAAGACAACAATACAGTCTCAGAAATATGACTTTAAAAGACCATGTTTGCCCATTTATAAGAAAATTGGTTGGAAAACATATCTTCGACCCATAGAGGGCGTTCAAGCCATTACTGGACGGAAAACCAGAGGAAGATGTGAACCACAATCACAACTACCAGTACATATTATTTCAATTTATTGTTTTGATTTCCTTTACTTTAAATTACTTTTTTGATTTACTTTCATTTACTGTTTTGATTTCAGTTACTTTAATTTTGCTGACAGTATCTAAACTTTTTGACTTTCACTATCTATTTTACCGTTCATCTGACAATTGTCATTTTGCAGGTACTGGTGCTTTTATTATTCACCATTTTTCAGGATCCATAAATACAACTCGTCATTTATCTTTTCGACACATCCATATAAAAGAGAGAATAAAAATAGAGAAAACTTCAAGACGACGAGTCACTAATATCTGTGTATTTTGTGGAACTACCTCTGAACTAAACTAGAATTTGTTGAAGCTGCAAAAGAATTGGGTAAAGTTATGGCAAAAAGAAACATGCACTTAGTATATAGCGGTGGCAATCTTGGATTGATGGGATGTGTTTCAAAAGGCATGCAAGAAGGTGACATTCAAGTTTTGAGGATCATTCTAAAACCTTTTGGCAGACAAAAACCTAATCGGAAAATCAAATGGAGAATAATACATTATCTCAGGTATGTCTGAAAGACTTACTGAAATGATTAATCATATTGATGTTTTTATTGCTTTACCAGGTTGGCTGCGCATGTTGGAAGAAATATTCACATTTGCGTCATGGGCGAACTTGAACATTCACCAAAAAAACATTGGACTATTTAATGTTGATCACATTTTCGATTTTCTTTTAGTATTTTTTGAGGATGCCAAAAGACAAGGGTTCATTTGGAAACTGTAATATCCCGAGTTTTTCGGAATAGTGCCGGAAGATTTCGGAATTAAAGTTAAGGACTTGGAACAGGATGGTAATAAAAAATCTGAGTTTTTTTGTTAGAAAATAAATTGGAATATTTTAAAGTGAAGTTTCGTCACGTTGAAAAATGCGTGGTTTCGATAACCAGTTACGCGATTTCTGATTTTATCATTCTACGTGTAAAAGTTTCTTGTCTCGGCTATAAAGATAGCAAACGAACTCCGATTGGGCTAATTCTTGAACCATCAGACTCGTTTTTTGAGACGAACAACTTTCACGTTGAACATTTTTCGAAATTTATATCGGAAGGGATTCAAATTTGTGAATTTTCGAGAATGTTCTATTGCAGGGGGCCTAATTGCAATTTTGTAGGGGTCTGAATATAAATTTCAAAATTTGAAATTTTCTATATAAACCTAGAAATTTCTAGAAATTGCAAAGAGGGCATATGTTCTCTAAATCACAAAAACGTACCTCAATCTCTAAAAAAAAGGGAGCGACAACTTCACTACGCACTACGCCGGTGGCTGGATGGATTTCGGCCGGATTCGGCCGACCACAATCGAGAATTTGTAGGTTGGGGCACTAGCGATCCTACAAAAAAAAAGTAGAGTGAGCGGGAGTATACTGCCCACCGGTGTGGTGGTGCCGGGGGCACTCCGACGTCAAGTCAGTAGTGTGTAATGAGCAGTGAATAAGTAAAAATGTGAAAGTAAGGTTTGCTATTACCTTAACCTTCTTTGGGTGGCCGTAAGGGCGTAGGAAAGTGTGTAGGAAATATGAAGCTCTGAGAGTTTATATCAGAGAATAGAGGAGAAGCTTAGAAAGCTCAAGTATGAGAGCTCAGAATTTGATGCCCTGTTTTTGAATTACGTTGCTATTTATAGGTGAAAATGATCGTCTTTAGCAGCTGGCATAAGTCCCACAACGTGCCCAGACACTTGATAAAAAGTTTGAGCATGTGAGAATATGCCTTGTGTTAGGCAAAGTGGGGAAATGTGGTTGAAATAATAATAAGGTTTTGTCTTTAAGCTTCTGGCTTAATTGTAATCCAATAATACTGAATTCTTTGGGCCGAGTCTTTACTTTCGGGCCTTGCATACTGTTGGGTTTGAGGTGAAAAGACGATTTTGCCCTCGGCTAAATTTTAGGCCCGTACAGTTTGTCCCCTACTCTCTAAGTCAAAAAGTCTTTTGATTTAGATAGTATTTCTATATATGCGTCGTATGAAACAAAATGTATGAGCAGGTGCCAAGAATGCATGGCTGTAAGCATTACCTTATGTCGCCTGCGTCAATATAAGTTTCGGCCTGGTTGCTAAAGTCTCTTACATATTTGAATGGCCGTACCATTTTTTGGTGTTTTCTAAATATGCAATCCATGCTTCAGGAACTTGATTCGACATGAATCCATACGAGTTCCACGGTAGACTGAACTTGAGGAAGGTTCAGGAACACACGACATGAATCGTCTGGACCGAGAGTAGTCCATGTCTTCTATTTGACTCGACAAAAGTCTATAAGGTATGTTCCTTGTCGTAAGGGTGACAACGGGCCGGGCAGGGCCCAGGCTTTGACAAGCCCGGCCCGATCCCGGCCAACAAAAAAAAAAACCCGGGCCCGGGTTTTTTTGGGCCCGAATTTAAAAAAAAAATAAAAAAAATTAAAAATATATAAATATAAAATACATTTACAGTATATACAAGACAATTTATAAATAAATCACAAGTTTCATTGATAAATTAACAATTTAAATGCTAAAAACAAATAAAAATGATACAAACATATTAATATATATATATATTATATATATATATTTTTTTTATTTTGGCCCGTTTGGCCCGGCCGGGCCGGGCTTCGGGCTTTTCTCTGCCCCCTTTCCTGGTCGACTGAACCATATGAAGGTTCAGAAGTATATTTTATACGACATGTGTCGTCTGGAGTATGAAAGTCCAGGTATTCATCTTGACTCGACATGAGTTATGGGGGATGTAACGGTCGACTAAACCAGATGAAGGTTCAAGAGTTCATTTCATACAACATGTGTCGTCTGGACCGATGGAGTCTGAGTCTTCAACTTGACTCGACATGAGTCATGGGGAATGTCCTCGGTCGACTGAACCAGATAAAGGTTTAGGAGTTTATTTCATACGACAAGTGTTGTCTGGACCGAGCAAGTCCAGGTCTTCTATTTGACTCGACATGAGTCATGGGGTATGTTCCTGGTCGACCGAACCATATGAGGGTTCAGGAGTATATTTCATACGACAAGTGTCGTATGGACCGAGGAAGTCCAGGTCTTCTATTTGACTCGACATGAGTCATGGGGTATGTTCCTGTTCGATTGAACCATATGAAGGTTCAGGAGTATATTTCATACGACATGCGTCGTCTGAAGTATGAAAATCCAGGTATTCATCTTGACTCGACATGAGTCATAGGGGATGTAACCGGTCGACTGAACTGGATGAAAGTTCAGGAGTTCATTTCATACGACATGTGTCGTCTGGACCGAGGGAGTCCAGGTTTTCAACTTGACTCGATATGAGTCATGGGGAATATCCCCGGTCGACTGAACTAGATAAAGGTTCATGAGTTTATTTCATACGACAAGTGTCGTCTAGACCGAGGAAGTCAAGGTCTTCTATTTGACTCGACATGAATCATGGGGTATGTTCCTGGTCGACTGAACCATATGAAGGTTCATGAGTATATTTCATACGACAAGTGTCGTCTGGACCGAGGAAGTCCAAGTCTTCTATTTGACTCGACATGAGTCATGGGGTATGTTCCTGGTCGACTGAACCAGATGAAGGTTCAGGAGTTCATTTCATACGACATGTGTCATCTGGACCGAGGGAGTCCATGTCTTCAACTTGACTCGACATGAGTCATAGGGAATGTCCTCGGTCGACTGAACCAGATAAATGTTCAGGAGTTCATTTCATATGAAATATGTCGTCTGGACCGGGGGAGTCCAGGTCTTCAACTTGACTCGACATGAGTCATTGGGAATGTCCCCGGTCGACTGGACCAGATAAAGGTTCAGGAGTTCATTTCATACGACAAGTGTCATCTGGACCGAGGAAGACCAAGTCTTCTATTTGACTCGACATGAGTCATAGAGGATGTCCCTGGTCGACTGAACCAGATGAAGGTTCATGAGTTCATACGAGATGTGAGGAGTTATGTCGAATGGCGAGGAGGTCTTATGACAAACCTTGCATGGATGTCGTGTCGAATGGATACACTAAGGGTTCTAATCTTACATTTGACGTGGTGTCAAGTCGCACAAATTTCTTAGCTCTATCTTTCCCAAATATGTTGTGTCGAGTGAAAAAATTTTGGTATATACCTCAATTGGCGTCGTGTCAAATGGCGAGAACAACTTGTTTCAAGCCTGTCGTGTTGAACGTAACGTTAACTAACGTTATACTGGACGTGGTGTCGAATGGTTATGCAACTTGTATCAGGCATTGCTTAAATGTCGAATCGAGTGATAGCAACATTGATGTCGAGTAATTAGATTGTCAAAGTTGTCGAGTCAAATGGGAATGCAACTGGTGGAAAGCTTTTCGTTGATGTCGTGGCGAGTGAGAAACATTTAATTGTGACAAGCATGGTTGTAATTTTTATCTCCATTCGACGATACCAGATTGAAGGATTCTAGATCTTCCACGTGTCACTAAAAGAAGTAAACCCTAATGCGAATAACGAGGCACCCTTTTGGTGGGAAAATGAAGCGCCAAAATGTAGTATAAGGGAGACCTCATGGGTTCATTTGCTTCATTCACAAAGATCCACGAGTTGGGAGAAAAGCTTCAAGGCTCCAAGGTATCCTTCAAAACTTTCTTCGTGTTCTTCTTTTTCTTTGAATGTTCATAGATTAGCTTCAAACTGTTCTTAGCCAAATTAGGTTGTTTGATCTTTTGAATTGTAGTGTCGTTGGTGGATTTGTGTTTGTAGATTTGAGTAGGAGTTTGATCCATAGGAAACCAATTTTTTTAGAAATTACTTGTTTGTATGTTCGTCGAGTGAAAGATGTCGAGTGGAGAATCCTTAGAGAGTTTGGGAGCTCAAATAGATAAATATGTTGAAGTATCCTCAAGCGAGTCGAGTGATGATATGTCACTTCGGGAATGGTCGTATCAAGATTTTACAGAGGTTGGTCCAGTTACAATAGTGTTGCATGAAACTCCTATGGATGCAATTCCTCTTAGGACTTTATCAGCTGTGGGACGGTCGAGTGGGACAGTTAGCACTAGTGAACCAACGAACTTGCTAACTAAGAACCCTATTAGTCGTATGACAGAAAGTAAGGGTGGTAATTTGGGTCAGGATTCGTTTATTTGTTCGACTCGTTTTAATAAATGGGTCAATTCGATTCGATTCGTTTATTAAACGAATCGAATATGAATTTAAGCTCATTGATTCGTTTATTCGTTTATGATTCGTTTATTATTTTTATTTACTAGTTCTTGTTAATTTTCAATTAATATTCGAGAAATTATAGCTAATTATCATAGAAAAAGTAATATTTTCTATATTTGGTGAGGTTTTTTACTAAATATATTAATTACATATTTCATATGTATATATTTATGAAGAATTAATGTAAATCAAGTGTGGTAAATTATTTTATTAAATAATTTCATTAACTAAACGAATAAACGAATATTCGTATTCGATTTGTTTATTAAACGAATCGAATACGAATCCTGATATTAGGATTCATTTAATAAACGAATCGAATATGAATCCATCACATTTTGATTCGATTCGTTTAGGATTCGATACAAATTCGATTCGTTGATTCGTTTTGCCACCTTAACAGAAAGATCACTGAGGGAAATTAGGTGTAAGTATAGATTCTATGATTCTATGGAATTGAAATTACCCTTGTCGACTGAGAGAATAGATTACAAAATCCCCAGATGGATTGGGTTTTATGAAAGGTCTTTTGCCGATGGGCTCAAATTCCCTATTCCGAGATTAGTCTAGGAAGTTTTGGATCATTATAGGATTGCTTCTTCTCAGTTGATGCCAAACGCTTGGAGGATCTTGTTGTCGATTGAATGTTTGGCTTTTGAATTATCAGTGTTTTTTGAGGTGAATGATGTAGTATTCACATACTACTTAAATGAACATCTGACTGAGAAAGGGATATATACTATGTATCTTCGTCAAAAGAATGACACTTAGTCACGGGGCTTCCAACAAATGATAGGGGGAACTGGCAGTCAGATTATTTCTTCGTGAGGGGTGAATGTGTGTTTGGGTCGGCGGGAATGGGTCGTATCTCAGAGCATTGGAGTTTAATTAGTGAGTATCATACCTTTTTATTTGTAATATCTTACGAATGTGATTGTCGTATGAAGCTAACATGTTGATTACTTGTTCTGTAGGTCCATTTCGAAACAGATTGTTTGACAGAACCCCTCAGATTATATCTAATACTAAAGCTCTTCTTGCTCTTCCAGCCGACCAACGATATTGGAGAATCGTCTTGGTAAAAAAGAAATTAAGGGCGACTTTGGTGTGGAAATAAATCTTCGAGTCATAAGGTATATCTACTTCTTTGGCACTTTGTAAACACGTATTGGCAGTCATCTATTGCACTTGGTCAATTCGAGAATTATGCGGAAATGAATTTTTTATAAAGCCTTTAACTCCAAAGGAAATTTTATGCGCAGAGGATATAATGTCAGGACCCGTTAAGGTATCTTCTATCGATGAGTTGAAGAGTCGAAAGAAGGCTAGGAAGCTTAAGGTGAAGGAACCAGAGGTTGAGGTTCCTGAACTAAAACAAGCTGCGTCGACTGGAACTCCTAAGATTAAGGGGCAGTCGACTGAAATGGTTGTCAAAGGAGAAAAAAGGAAAGCTGTTGAATTTGAATAGGACACTGACAATATCATTGTCAAGATTCCATCAGGGTCGAATGTGATCTCGGACCCGTCAAGCCTTAAACCTTTCATTAGGAAGCTTTTGTTGGAGGAGGATGAACAAAGGTTATCTAAGATTTGTTTTGTTGAAACTATGAAGAAGGCTGCGGCTCTTATTTATCAAGTAAGTAAATAAACTCGAAACGTATTTTATAAATTTTTTTCGAATGATGTCTAACATAAGTTTTTTCTCAGGCAATGGAGTGTAACTTATATATGCAATAATACGCTGAGTCGAATCAGAGGAAGCAAAGGGAGATGGAGAAGTTGGTGACTGCGATGAAAAAGGAGATGGCAGAATTGAAGTCGACGTTTGAAAAGAAGAGTAAAGAGATGGAAAATGAGTTGAAGGAGGTGAATGCTACTCTTAGGGTGGAAAATGGAGGTTTCTGAGGCTACAATTGAAGGTTACAAAGATGCACTCGACAATATAAGGAAGGAGAATGGAGAGTTAGTCGAGCAGATTGAAGGGATTGCTCTCGAGTCCATGATAAGAGAAAAAAGTAATCTGATGAAGGATTTCATTGAAGGAAAAACTGTCGCATGGGAACCACAAAAGTGGATTCGAGAGTATGATCGACTAGTGGCAGGGCTTTCTTCATCCAACGAAGGTGATGTGGAAGGGAAGGGGGAAGAAGTCGAATCCAATGAGGCTGGGAGAGAAATTATTAGTGCTGAAGAGGTAGCTAGAGTTGAAGATGAGAAGAAGAGTGAAGAAGCTGGTCGAATGGAGGTTGAGTCTGCTGGACATGTTGAAGAAATCCCTGCTTCTGATGTCAAATTTGATGCCGAAGTTATCCCGGAAGAAGTTCCAGAAACTTAAATTGTTTGTAACTTTTTACTTTATGTTGTTCCCTTTTTGTATTTTGAACAATGAAATGGTTAAATAGTATTTTGCGATTATCTACCAACGGGTTTTGTTATTTTGTCGAATCTTATTACATAAAGCAGTAATCTATTCTAATTCTTCAAACTTAAACAAAAGCAACATACATTACCGGTAGAATCGTTTAAGGTGAATCACGTTCCAACTGTTATGAATTTGTCTCCCCTCTGTCGTTTGTAATTTGTAGGCTCCATGTCCAACGACCTTTGTTATCACGTATGGACCTTCCCAATTTGGTCATAATTTACCATCTCCAACTTCTTTGGTATTATGGAAAACTCTTCGTAGTACCCAATCTCATTCCTTGAATGTTCTGATTCTGACATTTTTGTTGAAGTATCTGGTCATTCTTTGTCGATGTGCTGCTAGTCGAATGGATGCACGATCTCTCAATTCATCAATTGTATCCAGGTTTAAATTCATAAGTTGTCGATTCGAATCATCATTGAGCCATTGGTAGCGTGGAGATGGAATACTTTCTTCAATTGGTATCACTGTTTCTGTTCCAAATGCCATAGAGAAATGAGTTTCTCTCGTAGAAGAACGGATAGTTGTTCTGTAAGACCATAAGACTCCAGGAAGTTCATATGCCCATGATCATTTTGCTTTTTCCAACCTTTTCTTCAAAGTGTTCAAAATGGTTTTGTTGGAAGACTCGGCTTGTCCATTTGCTTGTGGGAAGCGTGGGGTTGAAAAACTTAATTTAATTCCCCAATTTCTGCAGAAGTCTTGGAAATGATGGCTAATGAATTGCGAACCATTAGCAGTTACAATCTCTCTGGGAATACCGAATCGACATATGATATTCTTCTAGACGAACGATTGAACTTCTTTATCTCGTATCTTGGAAAAAAAGTCTGCTTCAATCCACTTTAAATAGTAATCTGTTAGAGCTAGCATATAGACTCGTTGTCCCGGGGTTGTTGGGAGTTTCCCTACTATATCCATTCCCCATTTCATGAATGGCCATGGGGATAAGATGTGATTTAGCTTCTCAAGAGGAAGGTGTGAAACTGGGGCAAACCTCTGGCATTTCTCACATTTCTTTATGTAGTTTGCCGAGTCATTTCTCATTGTAGGCCAATAGTATTATATCTAATGGGATCGAAGTACAAGACTACGACCTCCAGAATGATTTCCACATTCCCATTCGTGTAGTTCTGATAACACATGTTGCGCTTGTTCATGAGTAAGACACTTTAAGTAAGGTCTAGAGAACGACCTATTCAACAACTATCCGTCGAATAAGGTAAACCTTGCGGACTGCCTCTGAATTCTCTTTGCTTCAGTTTTGTCTTCCGGAAGTAGCCCCTCTTACAGATATTTCAAAAGTGGTGTCATCCATGAGTCGTCTGAGGTGATGGACACGACTTCCTTGTCTCTCTTCCAAATTGCTGGCCAGTTCAAGTATACCACTGGAATAGATTGAGGTTTTTCTCCTTGCATTGTTGATCCAAGGGTAGCCAATGCATCTGCTTGAGAATTTTCACTTACTGGGACTTGAGTTATCGTAAGCTCCTCAAACGTTGATTTGATTTCTTTCACTTTCTCTAGGTATGATGCCATTTGAGGATCTCGTGCTTGATATGAACCTTGGAATTGGTTGACAATCAATTGAGAATCATACTTGACTTCAATCTTCTTTGCTCTAAGTTCTCTGGCTAAACTGAGACCTGCTATCAATGCCTCATATTCAGCCTCATTGTTGGTAACTCTGAAACCGCATTTGATCGCTTGTTGTAGTATGTCACCGTCTGGAGAAGTAATTACAACTCCTAAACCGCAACCTTTCTTATTACTGGATCCATCAATTGAGAGCTTCCAGGTGGGTGTCGACTGAATTGAATTCACTTCCAGATCAATGGTAATCTGTAGACTGGGACTGAAATCAGCTACGAAATCTGCCAAGGCTTGTGATTTGATGGCTGTTCTAGGGAGATAAGTGACGTCGTGCTCTCCAAGCTCCACTGCCTATTTTGTTAATCTTCTAGATAGCTCTGGTCTATGCAGTATGCTTCTCAATGGGTATGATGAATAAACAGTGATTGGGTGCCCCTGAAAATAAGGTCGTATCTTCTTTGCGGCCATTACTAAGGCCAACACCAATTTTTCCATATGTGGGTAGCGTGACTCCGCATCAAGTAGTGCCTTGCTCACATAGTAGACTGGGAGTTGTGTTCTATTTTATTCTCTAATCAAGACTGCTCTCACAGCTCATTCTGAAACTCCCAAGTAAAGGAAAAGCTTTTCATTGTCGAGTGTTTTTTACAATAGAGGTGGAGAAGTCAAGTACCGCTTGAGTTCTTTTAGAGCTTCTTCGCAGGCTGAAGTCCATTCAAAGTTTTTTGCTTTTTAATGGCTGGGAAGAACAAAAAACTCTTGTCTGTCGACTTGGAGATGAACCTGTGTAAAACATCAATTCTTCCCGCTAATCGTATGAAGTCTTTTGGGCTGGAAGGAGAGGGGATATCAAGAATGGATTTGATTTGGTCGGGATTCGCTTCTATTTCTCGTCGAGTGACAACATATCCCAAGAATTTCCCTGAAGCGACTCCAAATGCATATTTAGTTTGGTTCAACTTCATCCCATACTTGTACATTATGTTGAATGCTTCTTCCAAGTGCTTTAGATTTTGTTCAGATTTCGAAGGCTTCACCAGCATTTCGTCTATGTAGACTTCCATTGTCTTCCCAATCTGTTGAGAGAATATTTTGTTGACCATTCGTTGGTAGGTAGCTCCAACGTTTTTGAGGCCAAATGGCATTACCTTGTAAAAAACAATACCTTTATTTGTGACAAAGACATATTCTCTTGGTCTTCTGGATGCATGAGAATTTGATTGTAGCCAGAATATGCATCCATGAAACCCAACAATTCATGCCCGGTTGTAGCATCAACCATTGAATCGATGTGAGGTAATATGAATGAGTCATTTGGGTAAGCTTTGTTTAAGTCTGTGAAATCAATACAAACTCGCCACTTCCCATTTTTCTTTCGCACCACTACCACATTGGCTAGCCACTCTGGGAATTGGACTTCCTTGATGGCACCATTATGCAGTAATTTTTTAACTTCATCATCGATAATCTGATTCCTCTCTGGGGTGAACTTTCTCCTCTTTTGTCTGACATGATGGTAGTCTGGATCTACATGGAGTTTATGGGTAATCAATTCAGGGTCGATCCCAGTCATATCCTTGTGTGACCATGCGAATTGGTCGTGTCGTTTTAACAAAAAAATCAATCAAGTCTGCTCGTAGCTTGGGATCCAGATTTACACCTACTTACGTCTTGTGATCTGCATGCTCAGAATGAATTTGGACCTCATCAGGTTCTTCAATGTTCGGTAGTGTCGGCTCCAAACAATGAGGTCCGTTCTGTAGTTGCTATGCAGAATGAGTTTTGGCTTTCAATATCGTCTGGTAGCAGCCTCTTGAAGCTGCCATGTCTCCCCTTATTTCCTGAATTCCCCACTTTGTAGGGAACTTCAGAACTTGGTGATAAGTGGATGACACTGCCCTAATCTCGTGAATCCATGGTCTACCAATGATAAGATTGTAGGCTGACTGACAGTCTAAGACTAAGAAAGTAGTCATCTTGTTGATCCCCATGCGTAGACTGGAAGAGTTATTTCTCCTATGGTAAATTTTTATTCACCACTGAACCCAATTAACATCGTTGTTCGCCTATTTACTTTTTCCAGTTCGGCTCCCATGTCTGTAAGGGCTGCAGTGAAGATGATGTTGGCTGAAGATCCTGTGTCCACTAGTACTCGTTTGATCATAAAATTTTCCACTTGTAAGGAGATCACCAAAGCGTCATGATATGGATTCATACTACAGGAGTCACTGTCGTCTGGAAACTCCATGATTAGGTTGGTAAACATCATCTTTTTCGTTTCTTCGGGCTAAAGTAGCTTTTCCTTTCTCCGTAAGTAAATCTCTCAAGAATCCTTTGTTTAGCAGCTCCAGGACCTCCAGCCTCAATGCTACGCATTCAGCTGTAGTATGGCCGTAGTCTCGATGGAATTCGCACCATTTACTGGTGTCCTTCTTTTTTGAACTTTCTCTGCTGCGTGGGGGCCATCTCACCTCACTTCCCATCTTTTTAAGGACCGAAACTAATTCTCCTAGGGAAATGGAAAAATTGTAGTATGAGAGCCTTGGTTTGTTAGCTGAAGTTCTTTCTTGGGCCCTGTATGGTAGCGGTCGTCGATCAAAATCTTTACGGAGGGGTTGATGCTCTTTTCTTTGAAGATTCCTCTTATCTGAAAGATGACGAGGCATCATATTTGCAAATTCTTTATGTCGTTTGGGAGCTTGGTGCATTCTTTCATTTTGTAAGTTAGAGGAATTATCTTTCCTTTTATTCCTCTTGTCTTCTTCCCACCTGATTTCAATTTGGGCTCGTGCCATGGCTTGGTCCATTGTGTGGCATTAGAATTTGGTTAACTTTTTGTAGAGTCCACTCTCAGAGAGTAACCCATTTCTGAAAGCCTCCACAGATGTTGGCTGATGGAGATCTGGAATAGTTATTCTTTCTTTGTTGAAGCGAGCGACGTAGCTTCGCAAGGATTCCTCTCTTCATTACTGGATGGCATTGAGGTCATCAGTAGTTTTTTCAAGCTTGCAAGAGCTTGCGAAGTGCTCCATAAATTTATCTGCTAATTATTGATATGACTCGATAGATCTATATGGTAGGTTGATGAACCAGGTTAGGGCGGGGCCTGCCAAAGTTTCTCCAAATCCTCTGCACATTTCAGCTTCCCATTGGTGAGGAACCATGCCATTTGACATCATTTTGTATTTGTAGTGGATAACATGGTCATCTGGGTTAGTGGATCCATCATACAACTTCATATCCGGTGGGCTGAATTTTCGTGGTAGCTCAACAGACGTGATGGTCTCCAAGAAGGGTGTGTCAGAAATAGTTTATGCTCTGCTTTTCTTTATCGGTAGTTTCACTCCTGGTAGGCTGGACATAACTGCTTCTTTAAACTCCATCAGTTCCCTCCTCATAGTGGCACGACCTGCTGTGCTTGGTTGACTGGGGAGATTGGTAGGTTCCTCTGTCCGTCATTTGATGGATTGTCATCTGTCACTTCGTTGAATGCTCCCAAGAGATTAGATGAAGTGGCATGATTTTTGGGTTGATCTGGGTTGTTATGATGTTGAGATGTGGATGAGATTAACTCCAATTATTTTTGAAGGTTTATGTTGGAATTTCGCATGGTTTGGTTTTCCTCTTCCAAAGCTTGCAATCTCTCATGGAGTATGGCTAGCTGTGATGCTACTGGATCAGGTGTTTGTTCATTGCTGGAAGCCATGAGTGACTGTGTTTTGAGTATTGTAGAATGTGAGGTCTTCGCTTGCTATGAATCGCTAAGGCCCCACGGTGGGCGCCAAATTATGGATGCTGGATTTCAGCCGAGGTCCACAATCGAGAATTTGTAGGTTGGGGGCACTAGTGATCCTGCAAAATAAAGTAAAGTGAGCGGGAGTATACTGCCCACCGGTGTGGTGGGTGCCAGGGACACTCCGACGCTCAAGTTAGTAGTGTGTAAAGAACAGTGAATAAGTAAAAATGTGAAAGTAAGGTTTGCTATTACCTTAACCTTCTTTGGGTGGCCGTGAGGGCGGAGGAAAGTGTTTAGGAAATATGAAGCTCTGAGAGTTTATATCAGAGAATAGAGGAGAAGCTTAGAAAGCTCAAGTATGAGAGCTCAGACTCTGATGCCCTGTTTCTTGAATTACGTTGCTATTTATAGGTGAAAATGATCGTCTTTAGCAGCTGGCATAAGTCCCACAACGTGCCCAGACACTTGATAAAAAGTTTGAGCATGTGAGAATATGCCTTGTGTTAGGCAAAGTGGGGAAATGTGGTTGAAATAATAATAAGGTTTTGTCTTTAAGCTTCTGGCTTAATTGTAATCCAATAGTATTGAATTCTTTGGGCCTAGTCTTTACTTTCGGGCATTGCATACTGTTGGGTTTGAGGTGAAAAGATGATTTTTCCATCGGCCTAATTTTGGCCCGTACAGTGGCCAGCCGGCCAAGACCAGCCGTCGCGACGATGCCGGAGGGAGCGTCTGGCCACCATATGTCCTAGGGGTGTTCATAGGGTCGGATCAACTCATGACTCGACCCGGCGTGACCCGAGCCGACCCGCGCGGGTTCAAAAAAAAATTTGTAAAATTTCGACCCGACCCGAAAATTACGAGTCGGGTCACAGGTTTAGGTCAGAAAACTCGGGTCTGACCCGACCCGATGTCACTGATATTATAATTATAATATATATTTTTAATGATACGATTTTAACCAGAAATAATTGTAGTTGGATTGGCAAAGCATTTACTTGGTTTTCAGAAGGTCCCGAGTTCGAATCCTAGCATCAACAATATCGAAAATTTTGTTTAATTTTCTTTAAAAATGAAATGTTGTTGGGGGGAATCGAACTTGAGATTAAGTATATATTAAACAAAGGCATTGTCATTCGAGCTACACACATATCTTGTAAAATTTGTATCAATAATATATATATATATATATATATTACTGCATATTATGTTGACCCGACCCGCCCCGCGGTTTTTTGACCCGACCCGATCGGGTCATAAAAAAAATCGGAAAACCCGACCCGACCCGTGAACACCCCTACTACGTCCTACAGTGGCTGGCGGCGATGCAGAAGACGCCGGCAACGGTGAGAAATTGAGGTGAGGACGCGCGACTTTGGGTCTCTCGATCCTGGCCCATCGCTTCGTTTCACGGCCTGAGCCACCCGCCAAATGGAAACTCTCGGAGAGTACTACAAGGATGCCGTGTCAAATTCACGGAACGATGCTTGCTTTCACGTGAATCGAGAGAAGAAGATTAGAATGAATAGTGATCCATGATGAACAATAACTCTGATCGGAATTTCGTCGATTTCGGCGCGTTCGTGGGATCGTTTGGAGTCCGTATATGGCCTCAAAATCTCGATGTGACTAGAATCTGGAGTGCTCGTGAAACTAGGTAAGTAACTCATGCGATGAATACTTAATTTGTTGATATGCGTTTTATATATATATATATATATATATATATATATATATATATAAATGTGTATATATATGTAAATGATTGAAGTGTTTAGGATAGTACAATGATAGTTAGAAATACTCCCGAGACAGAGTTCGAGAACATGTATAGTTAAGCTTATTGACCTCCACAGGTATGAATTTTTGTCAATACTTTGATATGAAGTGCAATGCTTGATAAGCTTATTGTTTGTGCGTATGTATGGATGTACGTAAGGACATGAATCTGTAATGATATGAATGCGTGTATGTAAAGGAATATGTCCATGTAAAAGTATATGAATGTGTGTTCGTATATGTATATGATATGTATAGGTTGGACATACGGAATTGGTAAATTGAGCTATTGGTATTAGTTTATGTAAGTGTATGCAATATGAATAAGTTTTCATTGACATATACATGTGAGTTATTTTTATAGAGGTTGAACTGGTTAACTGTGATAATGAATGAGAGTGAGTTAAGCATTTCTTGAATGGAAGAGATGACGACTGTTAAAAGCTGTGGTATCCAAAGTCGAAGGATTGAGTATATTAGTATGTTTGATGTATACACGTATACATATGACTACTCTGATGATAAAGTAGTGTTTACCGTGTATATACTTGTGATATGTATGTTTGAGTATATGTATATGTATGATAGATCTTGTGATATGTATGGATGGTGTATGTGTGCATGAAATGAAAGAGTGACATGTAAACCAATGTAACCATAAGATGCTATAAAATGTACGTGCTAAGTTTGTATTGTATATACGTATATTGTGAAAGAAATTCGAATGTTAAGTTATTATAAGGTTTTTGGTATTGAAGAAAATTTGCCAAAAGTTAAAGTAAGCTCGTCTTAGTATTAAGATAGTTGTATCTGAATAGAAGATAATTTGTCTGAGATGCCGATTTGATGATATTTCAAATATGGATATTTGTGATAAAAGTATATATGTATGATTTCATGTTTCATGTGATTGAAGTGTATTTGATGTTAAACGATATACTCTATGGTATTCGCTTTTTGCTTTGTATGCTTTGGATGTTATCTTTTGGACTAGCGCATATGTAGATATGTGAATATGAAAGTTTGATATGGGTTAAGTATAAAAGATAATAACAAGTTAATAAAATTTGAACTTGTAACAATTTAGTAATTATGATTACCTGTTGATATGTTTTGACTTGTTTGTGGATAGTACTAGCATGGTTACTTACTGAGTTTTTAAAACTCACACCAAACCAGTTTGCTAGTTTTGCAAGTGGGTCAACCATTTCAACTTTGGAAGACATGCTCGAGGCGCGGATCACTCGAGTGGCAGTCACCCTCACAAGAGTCTTGGGATAAACATTAGAAAATGTAGGACTTGAGATTAATATTTTATTTGTCGTACTGAGCACGTTGTTTGTAAATATTGAGTAAATGTTTTGATTGCTTATGATGATTGTGGGAAATGAGCCTTTGAGTGTTGATAGATGATATAGGCACAGAGCCCTTAGGCGTGATTTTGATGTGTTGGTGTGGACCTGAGGTCCATTTCGATTTATGATGTTCATTTTAGGTTTGTTTGGTGTTGGACTAAGATCCAGGTTATCCATTTTTTTAGAATACATCATGCCGGATTTTCGGGTAAATTCAGAGGCTTATGGAGATGGATTATTCCTGTCTCCTGCCGGTAGCATCCTGCCTCTAGCGGGGTGTTATAGAAATTGGTAAAAGATATCATCCTAACTGCAAGAAAAACTGATGAATTAATTGTCCAACTCTTAGCTTAATAACCAAAAATCGACTATATTTGTTTCAAGTTGAACTGGTCTGATAATGATTATGGCAAGAAGCGTATAGTGGACTTGAATCTTAATATGTAATTTTTTTCTTTTAAATAGTCGTAGATTCAATTGTCAATTCCACACTAACCACGTGACGTCTTCTAAACTCTACTTCTTCTTATTCATACATTGAGGACAATGTCTCAATTTGGTTGGGGGTAGGGGATAGTTGACTAGATAGTTTTCGTTTTTATATTTCATTGTTGTGTTTTTCTTTTAAAAAATATATTTTCGTTTTTGTGTTGTTGTTTTATGTAAAAAAAAAATTTATTATGTTGTATTTTCTTTGTTGTTATTTTCTGTGTAATAAAAAAATATGTTGTGTTCATTTTGTCTTGTGTTTTTCAAAAAAAAATATACAAAAACCAATAATAAATTTTTGACTAATCAAGTGGAATTATTGTTCAGAGATGGCAATGGGATGAGTTTTCGCTCTTGAAACGCATCTCAATGTTCGCAACAAGTTATTTTTATTACTTTCTTTTTGAATCATTTAAATTTATGAATTCTCCATAATATTGATTAAATTTGATCTTCATATGCTTATTTGACATGTATTATCAACATACACGATAACATATGATCATGGGTTGTAAGTGAAAAATTTTGTAATATTTAGCTCTCTAGTTTGTTGGAGGTAGCACCTAAAGACAATGAAATTTGTGTTTTTATTCAAAAAAAAAAACTAACCATGCTTTTACTTAGTAATCAGACATATTTCCTCACCAAGCAGTGATTGTTCGCGTAAAACGGTAGAGTTTGAGTTTGTAAAAAAAAATATGTGCGAATAAGTTCGATTTCGTAGGCTTTCTAACTCGAGCAATTAAGTCAATAGGGGTGTTTTAACACTTACTGCCCTAAGGCCAACTGGTATGGGAGTCACTGGCTCAAAGCTCGTTACATGAGTTAAATAGAAAGTTTAAGGAAATCATACACTTCTTTTTTTTAACATCTGAGATCTGAGCAATTAAGTCTGTATGAGTATCTTAACATCTAGTGCCCTAAAGCCAATCGGTTAGGGAATCACTGCCCCAAAGCTCGTTACAAAGATTGAAGATGTATCATTATTTTTTTTAAAACTATTTTTGTATTTATAAATAAACTTCCATTGCCAAAAATATGTGAAATCTAATATAATTTTCGGACAAAATATTACTCTATTTTCAACAAGACATGTGAATATTGTGGGCACAATGAATTGTTTAATACATTATTTTATGTATGTATGGAAGAAATGTAAAAAGTACATGAGAATTTACTTATTTGATTATTTAAAAAGAAAGAAAATAATTATTAACTTGGATAAGAATTTTTCTTTTAAGTTTTCGCTTAAATTATCAGGGACTAGTAATAAGTTGGTTGGGGGTGTGATGAGCATTAAAAAATGTACACTTAATAAAAGAGAAATTAATCATTTTACACTTATAATTTCAATAATCCCCTTAATTTAACACATTTGTTAAATAATAATTATATTTATGTTTTATTGTGATTTTTATTTATTGTGTAAGTAAAATACTGATTTGGAAGCTCAACAGGAAAAATAAACATGAGATATGAATTTCAGGACCCAAAAAAACTAAAAAGAGCTTGACAACTAGATTCAAATCGGATTTGAAAAACATTCATTTATATATATAATATTTTTTATATATTATATTGGAGGTCCCGCCAAGATTATATATATATATATATATATATATAATATATAATAAATAAATAAATAAATAATAAATAAATAAATAAATAAATAAATAAGAAAATGACAACCACGTGGGTTGTCATTTCCTTTATCAATTGCTTGCTTGCAAATTACAAACTGTGCTTGTAATTTACAATTTGAAAAGAGGTGTCGAACACCTCTATCAGTATAAAATTATGAATGTTATTATTCAAATCACGAGTAGCTAATGTCATCCTGCTGGGGTAAATGGTTAAACTTTTAATATGAAAATATAGATAATTCTTATTTATATTATAATATATAAATTGTAATCTAAAGACTAATATTTAATTTAAATCTGGATTAATTATTGACAAATTTTGTTACCGTCTATATGACTGGTTTTATTTATTTGGCATAATTGAGTACATAACTGGACTTGTTATAGACAAATGTTATCACCGTATTTATGACTGATTTTATTTTTTTTGGCATAATTAATTCCTGAAATAAATTAACTAGGTAATAATGACAATTTATATATTATAAAAAGTAAGATTTCTAAATTTGAAATATTAAAAGTGGATCATCTAGTCTCAACATTTTATTTTAGTTTTGCAGTCTAATTTAAAATTTTCAATCACTTCAAAGAATTCACTCTTTTTATTTTATTCGAATTATTATTTTATCTTATTAAATCTATTTCATGTGGATCAATCACGGACTTACCGAGTTATTTCATTACTTCAATACTCTTATACTTGGAAGTAAAAGAATCACTTTGTGAGTGTGTTAGTCTTTGTGTCTCCTTCTTACAACTTTTGGGTATAGTTCTATCAGACTACATATATTATTCTCATTCTTGTTGGACAGGGTCGACCCTGCTCCACTTCTTGATAAAATTTCAAGGCCCCCAATTTAATTATTTTGGCAACATAAGAAGAAAAATAAGAACAATTCATCTTATATATTTAGCTAGTTTTCATTATTTACCCCTTTAATAATTAAAATCAAAACGTGATAAAAATTTTAGAGCCTCGACTACTTTCAGATAATGTTATTTATCTAACTTAGGGTTCAACAGATCACCTAAGGTCACCAAACCTCAAAATCGGCCCTGCTTTGGGGCCTAATCAATGGTGACCTCTCAAGTGAAAACTTATTTCTACAAAAGCGAAATGACTTTCAAATTCTCATCTTTTTTTTGTAATGATATGATAAAATATAATATAACATAATATATAAGGAATAGATGTAAAACTTCCTTAAATTTATAAAAAAAATATATATTAACTATATCATTTTTATTTTCATTCATGGTAGAATTTTTTTTTTTTTTTTTTGTTTATTTATTTGTTTGTTTTTTTTTTCTTATGAGATTAACAAAAATCTTATTAGTTTATGTTTTTCTTCAAGTAGTATAAATTTATCATGCTAGACTCCACTTCAAATGTAATTATTAAAATCTAATCAAGATTGTGTTTGAATCCGATGTTCTCACATTCTTTTTTTAATAAGCTCAATAAGTGAGATCTTATTTTAGAAGAAAAGAGGACCAAGCATAAATAATTAAAAAATAAACTACAAAAATTTACAACTGCAAAATCCTAATAATCCGAGGCTTAATCTCTCAATTATTTCAAAATTTTGTTCAAAACAAAATTTGATATGGTCGTATTTTCTTAATCTCATACAAAAATAAAAATTGGTAGACTTTTTATGAGAACCAAATAAGTAGGGATAATTCTTTCGTATTATCGTTGGCGTGATACCGTCAATTAATAAATATATAATATGTGAAGTTATATTAAATATAATTATTATTTATTTAAAATTATTTTTTACTATTATAACAGACATAATAATATATTATTAAATTATTAAATGAATAATATGAAATACCCTTATATAATAAAATTTTTAAACAAGTTAATTTCATCAATATCTAAAGGGCAATTAGACTTTGATTTGGAATTTTTTTTCTCCTCGAGGACAAGACAAAAGCACATGGAGAGTATAGGACCCTACACCTTTTCACTCTCACGAAACCCCTTTGCCTATGTTTTTTTTTGGCTTGAGAGATTTTTATTAATTTTATATGCTTTTTTTCCTTTTTTAAGTACTATATTTCTATTGTTTGTGGAGGACAAGATGGTCCTTTCATTCCTTACTCTTTCTCTTGTCCAATACACACTCACTCTCATTTCATTTCTTGTCTCCTTCTATCAACATGTCTCCCAACACCACTTAACACTTGAAACAAACCCACCACTTTTTTTTCTTTTTTTTTTTTTTAATACAAACATAAACAAATAATATAGATCCAACTACAGATGCGTAGGTGGTTGGACCTGTGTGGTCGAGCTCACACACATTTCTTTATTGATGATATGGCTCAATCACACAGATCTAACCACCTAATCATCTGCAGATTGATCTATATCATTTGTCTGTATTTGTATCATTTTCCTTAATATTTGATATCATTTCTTTACTAGTTAAAAGTTTTTTTTTTTATTTCCAAATTATTTTTTAAAAATTTAGTATTATTTGGTTGTATTTTAAATAAATATCTATTTTATATTTTCTAGTAAAAACAATCAAAATTTAGACTTTTAAGATTAGAAATTGTCCAGATTTTTTAAATGATTAAGTTTCCTGCAAAAAAAAAAAATCTTATCGAAAAAGTGATCAAGCTTTTTCATAAATTATTTCATTCTTTTCATCACATAACTTTAAAAAAGTTATTTATAAAAATAATTTTATTATTTTTAATAAAAAAAATCTCATTTACAAGTAAGTAATTAAATTGTTTATATTAAAACTTAACTCTTAGAAACTCTACTTGAAAAACTATATAAACGGAGCCTTCACTTTTCTCTCTCTCTTTATTATCTATATAAATAATTTGAATGTAATATTGAGCTAAACTGTGCTAAGTTTTTTATAATATTTTATTATACATATTTTAATAATAATATATATTTAAGATTGACTTACATTCAAATTATTATCCAATAACTACTAATTACCATTCGTAAAAAACCTTAACTCAACACCGAATTAATCCATATTCGTCTATAAATGCCCTACAAACCATCATCTTGTCTCTCATCTTAGTTTCCCTTTCTACTCACCATCCTAAGTTTGCTCACCTCCATTACTAACCACTTGCTTGTACCAGTAAACTTTTGCTAGCTCTCTTTCTTCTTCATGCCTTCAAGACTCTCAGATGCTTTTAGAGCTCATCCTGTGAACCTCCATCACAAACACCTTGACTTCACTTCAGTCCAAGAATTACCCGACTCATACAAATGGAATGAGCACCCTACCGCCGCCGCCTCCGGAGGCGTCGGCGGCGGCTCCTTCGCCTCCGAATCCGTCCCCGTTATCGATCTCAATGACCATAATGCCCTTACACTTATAGGCCATGCATGCAAAACTTGGGGTGCTTTCCAAGTCATAAATCACGGCATCCCCACAAAGCTTCTTGACAACACTGAGTCAACAAGTAGAAGCTTGTTCTCTTTACCAACTCAACAAAAGCTCAAGGCTGCTCGATCACCCCATGGTGTTTCTGGCTATGGCTTGGCAAGAATCTCTTCATTTTTCTCTAAGCTTATGTGGTCTGAGGGTTTCACTGTTGCTGGATCACCACTTGATCATTTCTGCAAACTTTGGCCCCAAGATTGTAGCAAGCACTGGTAATTAGTCACACATACTCTTGCTCATGCACGTGTAAAGTTGTTCTTTTGTTTGTTCACATCAGTGACGGCGGCTCTGAGTTGTTCTAAATTTTAGGTGTCCAATCGAGTTCCTGAAATTAATCAATCCCTACAAATCAAAGATAACAAATTTAAAAGTTAGCTATCTATATTAACTGTCTTCATGACCATCTCTGGTCAGCATGGAGCTATATATGTGTCAATTGTTTCTAAGACTATCTCTGATCAGCATGGAGTTTATTTTATTTTTTTCCCTTTATTGTGATGGTAATGGACCAAAACGCAAAAAAATCCCAAATTTATTTCCTTAATGCAATTAACAAAGGTTACAATCAAAGCAATGGACTCAATTTGGAGCGACACTATGACAGTATCAGTTGTTTCTGTTTACTTTTTGTTTTATATCCATAGGACCATAATAATAGCATCTTCACTATTACTATGTCACTGTCTAATATAATTTTTTTCCATATATTTTCAGTGATGTAATTGAACAATATGAGGAAGAAATGAAAAAGCTAGCAGGGAGGTTGATGTGGCTAGTGCTGGGGTCACTTGGCATTACAAAGGAAGATGTCAAATGGGCAGGGCCAAAAGGTGACTTCAGAGATGCTAGTGCTGTCTTACAATTGAATTACTACCCGGCTTGTCCGGATCCAGATCGGGCCATGGGTCTCGCGGCGCATACCGACTCGACCCTACTCACTATCCTATACCAGAACAACACAAGTGGGTTGCAGGTCCGGAGAGAAGGAACCAGGTGGGTCACAGTCCCGCCCGTCCCGGGTGGGCTTGTGGTCAATGTTGGGGACTTGCTCCACATATTATCAAACGGGTCGTATCCGAGTATGCTCCACCGGGCTGTTGTGAACCGAACCAAAGATAGGCTATCCATTGCCTATCTCTATGGACCACCATCAAGTATCAAAATCTCACCTCTTCAAAAGCTTGTAGGCCCAAGTCATCCTCCACTTTATAGGCCAATCACTTGGAGTGAGTACCTTGGCACCAAAGCAAAACATTTCAACAAAGCACTTTCATCAGTTAGTGTTTGCACTCCTAAAAATGGCTTGGTTGATAATGTAAAAAATGATCATCATAATAGGAAGAATTGTGCTTATAGTTAGTTCCCATGACAAAGGGCAAAGAAAGGGGATATATTATTGGGAAAATGATATTTCGACCCCTAATACTTTGAGGAAATAGTCATGAAGACCCTCTTGATTTAAAAAATGGTTACGCATATTTCTTTTAGGACACAAAAACACTTTGTCTTAACAAATCTTGATGTCTATATATCTATCTATAAAGGGTTTTATTTAATTATTTGTAAAAATATGACATTTTTTTAAATACATCAACCTCCAAATTTTATCTTAAAAGATGGTTTGTATGTCCCACAATGGATATATATGATCATTTTTTTAAAATAAGGGGTCTCCATTACAATTTCCTCAATATATGGGGGGTCTAAATGTTATTTTCACAAGTCATCAATTAAATCATGGATTGAAAATGAAGACAAATTGGCCTGTGTTGTCTCTTTTGTCTTGATGTTTGAAAGAGAGAGGGAAAATACCCATTTGAATTGTCACAATAAAGACAAAAGAAACAACATTTTTCACGCTTAATAATATTTGGCTAGAATTACAACAGCTCATGGTCAGTCACTTTTTTTTTTTGCACTCTACAAATTGGCTGTGCATATTCTTGACATTCGCTAAGGGTTAGTTTTCGAGTACTACTTAATTAGCGGAATTGAATTAAGAGATTTCAAATAATCTTAATCTCGACAAAATATATTAATATGAGTATAAACACTCCAAAACCGACTCAATACCGAACCCTACATTATTAATTTCATTAGAAGTTTAGGACAATGCAGTATTTACCCTGTTTGTTTTATTTGGTTCTGCATTTTGTTGTAGGTGACTCCATCTGCATCAAGTAGAAACATACTAATTTCATGTCACTATTTGTGAAATTTTCATCACATCCAAATCTTTTGAATATATTAAAAAATGAGAGAGCTTGATGCTTGTTCTTATTTCATGAACTCTCCTGTGAGGCTAGATAAGCTCTGTCCCTTATTTTAATCAATTCCCATAGCTATAGGTATACAAAAACTTGACACACTACTTTCATAACAGAAGATGATGCTATATATATATATAACCTGGGGAGTAGAGACTCATCAGTTTAATTCAAGGAAGCAAAGATTAGCTAAGGCAGCATCCGCGATATCCCCCTTGTGCCTTATAATGTTTGGTAGCAGTACCTTTTTCCATCAAGCAGACTTGATCTGGAAAAACGAAACTAAATTTCTATCGGTTCTGGAAATTAAACCTCTTAATTCCTACCGCGAAGAGAACTCCAAAGAGCACTGCAAAGCCAACAACAACAACTGCAACTACTCCCAGAAATTCGTGTCTGAAATCAAAGTAACTTCTAACAAACTGTTTCACTGTTTCACCGCTTTCCATTTTGTCCTCTACATCTCCAAACTGTGAAGCAACCAATCCATACAAGGTCCAAGCTACCGGGTTTGCCCAATAGTACCATCTCCACCATACGGGGATCCTCTATCGTTTGGCAAGTTGAAAGACAATGAGAGAATTAGTTGCCAGATTTCGATAAAGCTATGAAATCTAGCATGTTTAAAAGGAAATGGGAAACAATACTTACGGGTCTTGGGATGACAAACCCGGAAAAGACATTCCACAATCCATAAAATAGAATTGAAACAATGCCAGCAATGTGGTGGTTTGGTGTCATAGCCACAGTCATCATGCCATAGAACGTGAAGTACAATAAGCTGAAGAACATGAAGAATAAATACCAAAAGAACTTCGCGGCTGTCCATTCAAATCCAATCATAGCGTAGACTATAACACCATAGACGACTGACAGAACAAATATATAAGGTATCTCTATCATAACCTGCAGAAAATAAAGATAAAATATCAGTAAAAGAAACACAATTCCTTTTGAGAACTAAAACAAATATGTAATGTTTCAAAAAGATTACTTGTGCAAATGCATATGGCATGCCAGAATACATTCCTGCGCCTTTTTCCCTATAAAAGACTGCCCTTTCAACAGCTACTACTGGCTGCACTGATGAACAATATTGAGCGCCGATGAAGAAAACAGCAGTATACATTGAACCCATTGCATTGAACAGATCTTGGCTCTTTTTCCTACAAAGTCAAAATCAAGATAAAAAACAGTAGCAAAGTAAAAGACCTTGAATAACATTTTAAGTATATAACTTTCCAGGTTCCTAGTCGTAACTCACGTTTTAGTGCCCATGTCCCAGAACATTGTCCCGAATGTCAAAGCAATGGCGGTAGTGAAAAGAAATCTAACAGCAGTGTATGGTGGATTTCGCCAGTATGACCAGTGTTGTTTCCACAAGCAAGCCATACACTGCATAAAAAATGACCGAGAGTACTGAGTAGGAAAATAGAGGTCCGTCAAACCTGGTGCAGGCTTGCTTAATTCGTCAATGAGTTCTTTGTTTCTCCTGTAACAACTTAAGTGTCAATTTTGAGCTAAACAAATGCATTGGCACAGTAACCTAGTAGTACATCATAATTTTACCTGTACAAGTCCGAGCTTTTGTAAATATCAGTAAAATCAACTCCCAAAGTTAATTCTTGTGATGCAGCTGTAACTTCCAACATCCAAGTTGCTGGATTGTAACCATCTTTAATTTTTTCAACTCCCGGAATAGCCTTCATAAAGTAAATGTACATGCATCATATACTTCATAATATAAAATATGCAAGTCAATTTATAATGTTATTTCAAATTAGATTTCCATTGAAGTATGAGAATCTTTATCAGGTCATACTTCCAAATAGCTGATAAGATGGATAGAATAGCGACCCAATGGCCCAACATAAATCTCTTGTCCCCCTCGTTTCATAAGGAATAGCTGCAATGCATTGTTAACACTGATAATCAACATGAGGGAAAATAATGGAAAAGGAAAAAAAATTGACTCCTTTGATCCAGTATTAACATTTCTTACCTCATCAAAGGCTTCAAATATATCAATGCTTGGTTGATGGATGGTGCACACGACCGTTCTTCCAGTGTCCACCGTGTTTTTAACGGTTCTCATAACAATTGCTGCAGCCCTTGCATCTAGCCCTGAGGTTGGCTCATCCATAAATATGATGGATGGGTTAGCTACAAGCTCAATGGCAATGGTAAGCCTCTTACGCTGCTCTGTAGACAGACCACTTACACCAGGCAAACCAACCAGTGATTTTCTCA
>SKCR01019488.1:0-66998 GCA_019454045.1 Zanthoxylum bungeanum | reverse complement strand
TTTTTGTAATATATATATAATAAATTTATAAAATAAAATAAAAAATTTATTTTTTTGTGGGGCCCGGCACACCTATTTTTGTTGTTCTTAACTTTCGATTTTTGAAAAAAATTCATTTATTCAATTCCTCAGCTCATGTTTTTAAAACCTTTTATCTCTTGGATGAATTTTTGATCAAATAAAATTCATCTACTTGCCCACATTTTTTTTTTTTTTTTGATTTTCTTTTAATCAAAACAATGTCAAGTATACCCATAAAGGATATTATCAATTTTTGATTTTCAAAAAATCAAAATAAAATCCTTTAAAATTTATCTTATAATTTATCAAAATTGAGATAATTCATTAAAAATAATTTTCAAAACTTTTGAAAATATTATCACATTAAATTCAAATTAATTAATCAAATTAATTAAATATTAATTTTCATAAATTAATAAATAGATACATTATCTATTGATAAATATATTAGGACAACATTTGTCATAATTTCCAAACAAGAGTTATATGGAATAATTAGAGTGTAAAATAATTCACAATTATTTTTCTTCGCGATTATTGTAATACCTCAAATATTATAATACCTCATTTATTAATTACCAAATTATTATTTCTTTTTTCAAATCAAACCTAACACATTTGAATATGTATATGATGATAAGTTATGGAAAATTTGAGTATATGATGGAAAAGAGAATAAGTCATGATTTCTGAATTTGTATTAGCGCGTGTAGATGTGCGTCATTGGGATAAGTTTGTTATTGATTAATGTATACGATTTAGCCGTATAGAGGTTGAGTTGGTACATGCTAAGTCTTTTTTGAGTGATGGAAGTTCGTGATTGATATGATACGTATATGAATGGTGAATGTTCATTGATAAGTGAAGAATGCGAGGATTGTAAAGGTCATGGTATCGGAATTTGAAGTAACGAGTATATATATATATATGTGTGTGTGTGTGTGTGTGTGTGTGTGTGTGTGTTTATGACGATTTTGAATGATAAAGCAATGTTTGTTATGTATATGCTTGTGTATGAGAAATCGTGTAATGAGTTTGTGATATATGATATGTATGCATGTGTATATGTTTAATCAGTTAATGATTTTGTGGTGTAGTAGCCGAGCTGGTTAGGAAATCCGTTCGGACGACATTCATCTCATACCTATTCTAAAATAGGTAATGAGTCACTTACGAGTATTATTTGTATAAGACAGCCATATGTATGTATTGTTTGGTTATGTTTTATTTGATGTATTGGCTGTTATGTATGCTTCGTTTTCTGTTGTACGATGACTGTGTTATGTCTGAGTGTATCTGTGTATGCAATAGAATTTGTGATGTTTGTGAACTGTGAATGTTATTGTAAAATGAATGAAAATTTTGAAAACCAGTGTGAGTACAAGATGCGGTAAAATATGCTTGCTAAGTTGTTATCGTATGTACGTATATGTGTAAGAATTCTAAAATTGTATTTGCGTGAATATAGGAGAAGGGAGTTATGATATGTATGAATGCATATAAATCCCGCATGTTAAGTCATTATGAGACTACTGTAATTGAATGAAGTTTGTAATGAATTGAAAGAGTTTGTTTCAAAATGAAGAAAGTTTTTTCGACTTGTCGATTTGATGATATTTCAAATATGGATATTTGAGATGAAAGTATAGAAGCATGACTTCATGTTTCACGTGATTGAAGTTGAATTGATGTTAACGATATATTCTTTGGTATTCGAGTTTTGCTTTGTATGCTTTGATTGTTAGCTATTAGATTGACACATATGTAGACATGTAAATATGAAAATTTGACATGGATAAAGTACAAAGGATAACAAATGTTGATACCTCTGAACTGTCGTAACTTAGTAAATTTGAAAAACTTTTAATGTGATTGATTTAAATGTTCTGTTTGTAATACTAGCATGGTTACTTACTGAGTTTTTATAACTCACACCAAACTAGTTTGCTAGTTTTACAGATTGGCTACTAGATGGGTCAACCATTTCAGCTTTGGAAGTCATGCTCGAGACACAGATCACCCAAGCGGCAGTCACCCTCGCAAGTGTCCTGGGAGAAGTTTTAGAAGTTTAGGATAATTGGTTATTATTTTGGTTGTCATGCTAAGCACGCTATTGTGTATATATATATATTAAGTAAATGTTTTAATTGTTTATGATGTTGTGGGCATAGAGCCCTTGAGTGTTGATAGATGATGTAGGCACAAAGCCCTTAGGATATGATTTTGATGTGTTTTGTATGGACTTGAGGTCTTTTTATTTGTTTGATGTTTTTCTTAGATTCTGTTTGATGCTGAACTGCGATCCAGGTTGTCAAGTTTTATGATACATCATGCCAGATTTTCTGTAAATTTAGAGGCTTATGGAGATGGGTCAATTTTATCTCATGCCGGTAGCATCCTGCCTCTGGCGGGGTGTTACACATTTGTCCAACCAATCATTTGGCTCTTATTTGGCACCAGAGTAAGGAATATAGTACACATGTGAAGCTTGAAGTGCGAGAATGAACGGTTCTTACTTTTTATATGGGTGTCTTTTGTTGACATCCACCAAATTATAATGTGTATAAACCTTCGTCCCATTAATCAGATCATACCGATAACAATTAAATAATATTGTTCTCTTAATGGGTAAGCCATGGTACTCCACCTGTAAAATTTTCATTCAATCAACCATATTAGTCGCTTGAATTATCACTGTAGCTAGATCCATTTATACAAACTCCACTGTTCATCGTGGCCTGACAAGAGCCATGCGTTTCAGTGTGAAATTTGTACCCATTAACGAAATACACATTAAAATAGTTAACCGTTCTCAGATGGCGTTTTGCTAGATCTCTTATGTAGATGTTGTAGAGTGTTCGTTGTCACGTGTATATCCAATAAAGTGAAAATTGTTAGCATACAATGTAACACACTTTAACCTATACTTACATCTAATTCATTATTGTCGTATATTTGGAACCAATCAGAAAAATGTGTATCAATTTGAACATCAATCTTAGCTTCAGTGATTGCGAGTGCCAATTGTTTTAACACGTCAATGTATATGTTATAACACATGACATAATATGATTTAGAAGAATATGACTTGGAAGGAAACAAAAAATTATAAATGCAAAAATAAAAATACTCACTTCAGAAACGGTAAAAACCTCAGTGCAGTTCAATAAGTTGTAACAGTGAGCTACCAATATTTCTTTATATTCCAATATTCTTTTATTTGATTTTTCATACGGTTGACCAGAATACATGAAAATGTTGAGATTTCCTTCAACCTCTTCAGCATTCCCACCATCATCATTACGAGGAACTTGTCAGAACCTCGTGTTCATATAATGTTCAAAATAATGTGAACAAAATATTGATGATTCCTCAACTATATGTACATTACAAATGGAACCCTCCACTTTTGATTTGTTTTTGACACTATGCTTTAAATTTCGAAGGTATATGATAAAACAATCACATAAAAAATGTACAATCATCAACTCTATTGACATAATAATAAGTAATATTATTTTCGATTGTAACATTTCAAATGGATACATCCATCGGTATTGTAGGAGTCTAGCTATTTTTGCTTCAAACAGCAGATGTACCAGAAGATTTTCCATAGAATCGAAGATGGCTGGAGGGAAAATACACTCTAATTTACACATAATGATTGGGATCTCTTCTTTAAGTCTTTTCATCTCATCCACTTTAACAGTAGCTGATGTTAAGTCTTTGGAAAAAAAACTTAACTTTGTATGTGCCTACTAAACATGATTTAGAAGTAATTCATGAAATGCAATTGGTATTAAACTTCACATAAACACATGAAAATCGTGAGTCTTCATCCCAAATAACTTATACTTTTTTACATGCACACATCGTCCCATATTCGAAACATAACCATCTGGGAACTTGAGTTCTTTTAACCATTTGCATAAAAATTCTTTCTGATTTCTATCCAATATGTAACATGCCCGAGGATACTTTCTGTACTCCGCATGTATTTACACATTGTCCCATAATAACAATGTTTTTACCTTGCTTTAGCAGTATATTTAGTATTTCCCTTCACATCTATCACAGTGTTGAATAAATTTTCGAATATATTTTTTCTCAATGTCCATCACATTGAGATTATTTCTGATCAAATTAGAACTCAAGTAGGGTAAATCCCAAAAGATACTTATTTTCTTCTACCGAGAATGCTTACATATTGGACCGTTATTAATCTCATCAGCATCAAGTTCAGTAACCTTTCTCAACCTTAGCTCATCAATCTACTGCAAGAGTTTTTCGCTTCAACCAGTGTCCAAACTTGGTTGTATACATGGAATCCATTTCGGATTCATGGCACTTTGCCATAAAAGGAGTCGATACCTTGTATCACTTCCTCATACGTAGTCGGTTCGTCTTCCTCAATAAGATTAATATCTACATGAGGTGAGATCAGAAACCCATACCTCCCAGGTTATTTTCTGACTCTCTCCAACCTACGTGGTTCTTGTGTATTCGAAGATTATTGGTATAGTTTCATCCCTGGTGAACTGTTGGTGTTCCGTGAGGACTCGGTGCCTGGAACAGTATTACTCCGATTTTCATCTAGTTTTACTTTCCTCCCACTTACCACTGCATATAGGAATTCCTCTTAGGAAAACCACATGGAGAGCAATAATTATATTGTTCTCTTGTGAGTTATATAAGTACTATACTTTGGTCTCCTTAGGACAACCTACAATTAGGCACTTACCCGATTTGGGTTCTAGTTTGGTATCATCCAAACATATGCCCAACATCTCCAAATCTTCAGGAATGAGAAACCCGGTTTCTTTCCTGTTCATATCTAATATGAAATCTGTCTAACAGATTTTCATGGAACCTTATTCAAAATAAGTATTGCACTGTTTAATGTGTATCCTCAGAAGGAAATTGGTAGCTCAGAGTGACTCATCATAAACCTTACCATGTCCAACAAAGTTCGGTTTCTCTGTTCGGACGCACCGTCAAATTGAGGTGTCCCGGGAGGAGTCCAATGTGAAAGAATACCATACTCTTTCAAGTAATCTTGAAACTCATATGTTCAAGTATTTTACACTATGGTCCGACCGTAATGTGTTTAATACTTTTACCGGTCTGTTTTCTTACTTCGTGTCGAAACTCTAAAAGTTTCCGACTTGTGTTTCATAAGATACACATAATCGTAACGCGATGTCATATCCGTAAAGGTTATGAAGTATTCATATTCATCTCTAGCCTAGCTAGACATGGGCCCACTTACGCCACTATGAACGAGGGCTAACAGATCGGTGGCGCTTACACTTTTACCAAATAAAAGGTGTTTTAGGAACTTTGCCTAATAAACTAGATTCATAGACATCATTTGAATTAGAATCAAAACCGTCCTAGTATCCAATCTTCGAAAGTGTGGATATACGAATCTTGTTAATGTGTCCCAGACAACAATGCCACTTTTAAGTCTCAACAGATTTATTCAGTTTGAGCTTTTGTTTGTCATATTATATGTTTGAGATTCATTTATATTCTAAATATAAATACTCTTATTCACATCTAATGTGCTTATCTCAACATCATCTTTATAAACAAAACACTTAGTGTTCTAGAATATAAAGGTACATCCGCAGCATGTTAAACTAGATACATAGATAATGTTCCTAGTCAAACTAGATACATTATAACAGTTTCCTAATTTAAGTACATGCCCAAAGGGCAGTTCAAAAACTTAGGTTTATACGGCCAAAACAGTGACTCTCGTCCATTTCCAACTGATAGGTCGATCTCATTTGAAGCCAGTCTCCTGCTACTCAGCAGATCCCACACATCAGTACATATATTTATGTACCACATCCGGTATCTAAAATCCAATTTTAAAACCAGTAGTGAACATGTTTATAACAAACATACCTGAAGTCGGAGTCTTGCCCATCTTCACTTCCTTAATATATGCCTTGTCCATAAGGCAGTCACGCTTCCAGTGACCCCGTTTGCCACAATTTAGGCAGACATCTTGGGATATATCATTTGTCTTCCCAGAAGACTGTGATGATTTTTCCTTTGCCATTTTCTTCACACCCCCAGAAGCCTTCGGCCAAGCCTTGGCATTCTGGGATGTCGAAGTAAGATGCGCCTTGCGCTTTTTGCCCTATTGTAAGCTCTGGCTATGTCTCCTTGAGCATAGCCATTAACTCTCCAAGAGTTTTCTATTGAAATTAGTACTTCTAAGATCTAAGAATAGATATATGAAGATCCTTCAATTTCAATATCATACTATAAGGATCTAATCCTTAGTTCTGACGAAGAAATTAAGGAGTCATTGCGGCAAGCATAACGGATTGAGCACTAAAGTTTTCATCACGATGAGTCTTCCAAAGTTCATGCTCTACTATTTGCTCAACTCCGGGCTTAGGCCCGAGAGGTCGCTCTATCAAATAGAGTAACTTCTCAACTCACAGGACTATCCTGATATTCGTTTCCCATTCTAGAAAATTATGTCGTTAAAGACATTTTCACCTAGGATTATGTTCTTTGACGCTAATCTTTCCAGTTATCTTGATTGCTATAGTCCAACTATCCAATCAACGATTTCAGGTACAATCTAATGTAATGATTTCTATAGTCTAACTATATAATTAATTACAATTTGATTGGTTAAATTCAAATATATTGATTACTATAATCCAATTATATAACCAACTATTAATGAAGTAGTTTGAATACAGTCCAACTGTTCAATTAAAATAACAATTGAATATTAGTCCAACTAATATATATAAATTTTTAATGACGAAAAAGAAATGAGCGCGTATTGGCAAGTATATAAACGAAATTGCAAATTTAATACTTGTCTCCCACTATTTTTCGGCGAGCCTCTAACCCTCTGTGGAGTACTCGGGAAACATAGTTTCCTAGTGGGCTAGGATCCCGTTAAATAACACACAACCTTGACTTTGGCCAACAAATTGTATGAAACTTAACTAGGTAGATCTCTAAGATTAATTGGATCACATCCAATTCCTAGATCCAGTAGGTGGACTTCCAAGTCCGAAACATATATCCATATATATGCCAATATATCCAATATATTCCCCAACCTTTTTCCTCTGAATCAACTAAGCCTTGGATTTGGCTCAACAAGCTTAATGAAACCAGTTAAGCGTGACCCATTGACAGTGGGAAAGCTTCGTAATCGAGGCCGATGAACAAGAAATGACCTTGACTTTGACCAACAAATCACAACTTGCCCAAGACGTACGATATGGAACAAAGCTTTCGTGATTCAAACACATCCGCGATGGACAAAGGTCTTGACTTTGGCCCACAAACCAATGCCAATCTTGGATCTTGAGGGAGAATCACTCAATGGAAGGAAAAACACTTAATATTGAAATGAGGGTTTTTGTCGCGATTTGGCAACCAATTTATTATCTTTAATTAGGTCTCATTATACACCCTTAAGCATTTATTCTAAAAGCATAATAAGGCGCGAATAAAATAATAATGATATGCGGATGAATATATAACAAACTTGTTCCTAGAACAAATCTCTCCATTTCCTCTCTCCCGCTAGCACTATTCATACTTCTACTCAATTACATAATACTTCTAAAGAAACCTCATTTACATTGAGGGGAATTTGTGAGAAGAGAAATACAATGAGAAAAGAGGTAATAGGCTGGACACGCAGGTCCAATTTAATAAATTCTAAATTTATTACAACAATTTCCAAAATTGCCATCACCCATCTAATATCCATATGATATACATTATTCATACATACATCCAAGTACTCACACAAAGCATGTTATCAATCAATCTAATCCAATTAATTAATCTTTGATTAGTGACCATCCAATGTTCAAACAATGATTTGATTTGCACGAGTCCAACTCGTTTAAGAATAAATACTCCAAGTACGTATTCTTGAATTATATCGAACAAAAATTTTAAATCCAATTTAAATTGTATCCAATACTAATTCTTTTTTAATTCCAAATTAAATAACTACACTTTCAATAGTGCCTTTTAGACTTGGATTCCAAATCCAATCCAATTGGGTCTCAAAGGCCCAATTAGTATCCAATACTATTCAATTAAAGTCCAATGGGCTTTTAATTAATTCTTTAGGCATGGGCTTTGGCAATTATGGGTCAAACCCAAGATGCCAAGGCCCAATTAGGAATCACCCTATGCCAAAATTCAATTTAGGCACATTGGGCCCAATTAAAATTTTAAAAGCCCAATTATCATATTTGGACTTTATGGAAATGGTTTTAGGCCCAATTGGATTCAACCAATTATCCTAAACCAAACTTGGCCCAACCAAGCCCATTAAGCCCAAATACAATAAATTAAATTAACTCATTATTCCAAATTACAAATAAATTCAATTCTAGTGTAATTACCATAATTAATTAATTAATCTAATGCTTCCAAAACACTAATTAATTCAATTAATCATGCCTAATTCCCAAATTCATGTCCAACACAAACATGGGGCAAAATCAATCCATTCCAACATGCTTCATTCACGGCAATCATCATGAAATAATATTCAATTCTGATTTCAATCCAATTAAACCAACAATTAATATTCATTTCATGCAATTAACATATCCAATTGTTAAATTTTCAAAAAATCACCATGAATCCACCTAGGGTAATAATCGGCCATGTCCAAGGAATTAGGGATTTTTGATCTAATCAACTTTTCTCAATTCCATCAATGTACAAATCCAAGTCAACATTATACAAACATAACCCAACAATCAATTTAGGCATTTCATGCTCCAATCACAATAATCCTAAATTAAAGTTTAGAACCCTAGATTTTCAAATCAAACTTAGATCGCTCTGATACCATTGTAAGTGTTCCTAGAATATGCCAAGATCGTCTAAGAGTGATTCGTGTGTGAAATAATTAAAGAGAGTTGCGGAATACTCACATTGATCGGATAGAGTTCAAAACTTTTTCTTCTTTGTTGGATGTGTTGGAAGCTACAGAGCTTGAGATCGAGTTCCAAACTCTCGGATTAGTCTCCCTATCACCTTATTTAACTCCTTTAAGTCCTAGCTTGTTGAAACTTTGCAATAAAATTTCAAGAAGAATGAACCAAGTTCACGCCCAAATGGAAGAGAGAATGAGATGAATATTGTTTTTGCATTTAGATTTCTAAAATCAATTACCAAAAAACAAATCCAAAAAGTTGTATATACTTTTTCCAAAAAAGCTAAAGTGTATTAGACAAGAAACCTTTAAAAGCTTCCAACCACTTCCATCACTCAAGTGACATGTTGATGTAAGTTGGTGGGCCCCACTTTAAATTCAAAATTCAAGTGGGCTTGCTCAACACATTTCGGGCTCGGTTTCATTTAATCCGATTAAACGAATTTTCCGTCGCGACGTAATTAAATCCAATTAATTAAATAATAATGCCTCGAAAAATTATTACGAAAGTCGCTTACGAATTAATTCCAAATTAATTCGTCGCACTAATTAAAATCCAATTTTAATTCCGCATTGAAATCCAATTTCAATTAATACATCTAATATATTATTTTAGCCCAATTAAATAAATTAAATAGTAAAATCAAATTTAACAATTAAATTTATTTTGCCGATTAATTCCAAATTAATCACGTTCTCTCTTCTCGACAAATTTAATCCCATATAAATTCTCATCGTAATTAATCCCAGATTAATTATTTCTCTGTTAATTAATCCCAGATTAATTCTATTCGAGTCAAATGTCATCGGTGAATCTTTGGGAGGCGACCCAAGAGATCCCTGGATATGTTGGCAGTAAATACGGTTATCGGACTATTCGAACACGTGCGTACCCGGTACCACGTTCTTACCAATTTACAAGACATGGTTGGCTTCTAGCAAAGCACCGTGCCTACCCAATTCTCCAGAAATATTCTTTAAAGGAATATGTAATCTTTGTCAGGCGTAGTATACGTAGTATTGCGTATTAAGATCCAGTATCGGATGTCACATGCTAGGCCTGGGGCTGGAATTGTGTCTGCCCCGTACGAAGCATATATCGGATCTCTGGTAACTAGTCTCTATATTCAGAAAATCATGACCTAGTCATATTATCCCGATGACTGCAGTATTTAAGAGTACTAGTTTCGTATCCTACATGATCATCATCTCCATATGACTGAAGTGATACTTCCATCTTGACATCACATCCAATACACTACGATTCTCAGTATACCTAGAAGAGGCGTACACAGAACCTGTTAAAGCCCCGGACGACCAAAACCAAAGTATACTGATTGTCGCAAGTATTAGCGATGCAAGTCTCAGGTTAAGACCAAATACACCTACCCTGATTCGGATTCCCATAGACACATAGTCATACTACCAATGGGATTCCGAGGGGTCTATCCAGAGCGAAATTGTTTTCGTACCATCGGTAAACAGAACCTCCTATTATACTTGCATGAGTATCCAATACCCAAATATATGAGAACTATGCCGTTACGCTTCCATAACACGCAAAAATGTAATACTAGTCTATTCCGCATTATCGATATCCAGTCTCGATAATACTATGACTATGGATATTTAATGATTAAACCTTAGTGGATTAATATTGTCTCATATCTTATTAATCTGGTACTAATCATATGGACTTTTATCATTTATATATATCCCGATAATCCAATTACAAATGATAAAAGAGCAATTTCCTTTGTCACATAATTAATTTGTACAACAACGACATGTTCTGTACAAATAGTGATGCTATGGATCATAATTGTCCAATATAATAGTGATACATTAGTGAAAATACATAATTTAATTAGCTTAGTGTTGGTTTGAGGTTCAAAATGGTGAAAATGGGTATATTTTGACGTGGGGTTTTAAGGATATGAAGAAGAGGGAAGAAGAATAAGATGTGGGTTGTGGGTAGGTAGGAACTTTTAAAGGCATTTTATCTTTGTTAGAAATAGTCGATGTTAAATGTTGTCATTTTAGCATCGCTACCTAAATAAGCAACGGTAAAATATGAACATGCTAATTAAGGTAGCTAAATGTTTGACATTTAACCTCGCTACCTATATTGGCAACACTAAAATATGAACATTCAAGCATCTCTACTTATGTTCGACACTAAATGTTGATGATTCTACATATTTAGCATCAACCATTAGTTGTCGACACTAAATGCCTTAACGTTTTGGTAAGTAAGGATTTTTAAAGGTTTTTTAGTGTCCTTAGAAAGATTCGACGTTAAATGTATGAAATTTAGCGTCGCTACGTAAATAGACGATGCTAAAATATGAACATACAGTGTCGCTACTGTTGATTGACGCTAAATATTGTCAATTCCACATATTTAGCTTTGACAGTTAGTTGTCGATGCTGAATGCCTTAATATTTCTTGTTGAATGTACGTTGTTGACGGTAAATATTATAATTTTAATGTCGCTCCTCCTATCGACGCAAGATGTTATTTTTAGTCGATTTTGTTAACACTAAATTATACATTTAGTGACAATTTTCTCGGCGACGCTAAATCTTTGGACGTTAAAGATCCTATTTCTTGTAATGTATAGTTTGATATGTGGTGAGATGAAAAATGTGATTATTAATTAAAAAAAAATTACAAGAGTTAAAATTTATAATTTTTACTCATCATTAAAATATTTAAAAAGCAATTATAAATTATTTAACATAAAATAAAATTACATATCACTATTTATAAATTACCGTTTATTCACTATACTATTTTTTATCATAATAATAAAATATCGTCTAAGTGATTTTCAAATAATTTATTTTAATTAATTACTTGAGTTTGAAACTCGAAAGAGGTTAGGACTAAAAGATCAATTTAAACTTTGGCCGCTCATATTTTTTAATTTTTTTAAAAAAAATCAAGCTTTGCTTCTTTAACCAATCGAAATGATGAGATTTTATACTTCATTGGTTTGTTGCTGGTGAACTCTTAGAGAAACTAAAATGTTGAAAATGGCAGAAGATGGTACAAAAACCTTCTATCACAGTGTAACATCAACCTACAAATCATACTAGTAATATAGATGGTTTTTCTTTGAAATTATTTTACAATGGATTTTATCGACATGCTCAAATAGATTGTAAATCGCTCCAAAAATGATTTGAGTGATTTATAATTAATCAAAAATATTTGAGAAATTATTAAAAAAATAATAATAATCGTGAATAGTAAAGTTGACATTTCACATGTCTGACAATGAAAGAATTCAAAATTCTTCTTTTAAGATCCTCTAGAAATCATTAAAAGATATTTATTTATAATAAAAATACTAAATAATATAAGATTCTTTAGTCAAATCAGTATGAATAAGCACCATTTCGATATAAATAGGTATGGAAATGTAATAAATTAAAGGAATTAATGTTATTATCCTGATAATAATTTATTAAAATCGAAGAATATTATAACTTTTTTAATTGTTTCTATTAGAATCATATTTTTTTTAATATAAAATTATCAATCAAAATCCCAAAAAATTAGAAAAATTAAATAAATTAAAATTAAAATGGAGTATTTTTGGGAAATCGAAGATTAATCGTTCGCGTGTTCAAGTTTCGATGATGACTTAAAACAGTTAAAATCAGTCAGATAAAATAACTCAAATAACGATTTGTGATTAATTAACTCTTAAACTATATAGCTTCCAAGTAGGGGTGGGTACAGTCTTTTAATGTCCGATCAGTTCGGGTAAAACCCATCCCTATTTTCAAGACTGGATAAACCTTCGAAGTTGGGAGACGGAAACATGTTGGTAAAAAAATAACGACCAAAGAAATCCTGAGCACAAATTAAAAATGACACGTGTTAGTAGATCTTAAAAAATGCAAAGTGAAATTAAAGATGAGTTGAATTCGAGCAGTTAATTATATAATTATATCACATATAATTTAATCTTGATCGGGATTGATCGAATAGACTAAATTTTATGGTGCGGTTGTTTTACCTTTATGATTGAGCCACATGGGTTTTTATATTACTTTACACGATTTAGGATTAGATATTTGAGAGAGTCAGAGGTAGTCATGGAGAGTGTCGATATAAATTGATAAAAACATCCTTAAGAAAGTTTTGTTTATAAGAAGCTCCAAAAATCTTGAATAAATTTTGTTAGGAAACAAAACTTCTCCAAGATCAAGTAAACTTCTAGAGAATCTGCCTTTAGCAATCTTTCTGTATTCTTGAAGCAATCTTATTAGTGAAGTTTAAAGACGTTACAAAAAATCACTAGTTCTTTGATAAATCTTGTGTTCAATCAATAAACAAAGAGAATCTCTCTCTTACCAATGCACTCACGGCAATATGTTTGAAAGTTATTTGTTTTTCATTAATGAGAAATAGACCGTTAAATAATATGTACAATACTTGTCCAACTAGAAAAAAGAAAACAAATCTTAATCTAACTCAAATAGGAAACTAACTATCCAATCCTAATAGGGAACTAACTACTCAATTGTAATAGGAAACTAACTACTCAATTGTAATGGCTAATAGGAAAACTATCCTAAATAAGGTAACCAACTAATTTTACCACTAAATAAACACAAATAATTACTAATTAAAGTCAAATTTTAATGCCCAGCCCACACAAAAATTATATAAATATAACATAAAGAAATCAATCTAATCTCAATATTCTTCCATTTTCTCAACCTTGTAGCTTTTTGGGCTAGCAACACTCTTATTAATTTTGGGCTTATTTTTTAAACACTTGGATCAAGTTGGAACAGCTTGGACCCTCCCTCTTCTTTATAGCCCATATGACTTGATTATGCTCTTTGAGTCCATTTGTTGAATTCAGCTACAAATTCTTGGGCTACGTCTGCCATCACTTCTATAATCTTCTTAACTCTTTGCCTCTTAATTGGCCCAATGGGAACTTGAAGTGGATCAATTCTATGCTTGATCGAATCTCTAATAGGTCCATCTCACTGTGTTCCTTGATTCACATAATTCACTCCTCCATCGAGATAAATCAAAAACGTTGAAGGTAGCAAAAATACTATAATCGCTTGGAAGATCTAATTTATAAGCACTGTCATTGATGCGCTCTCAGAATTGAAATGGTTCATCTCCTCTTGATTGTGACTTAGATCTTCTTTGTGCTGGAAATCTATTATTACCATGTGTAGCCACACCCAATCTCCGGGCTTAAACATAACACGCTTTCTACCTTTGTTCGCATTAGAGGCATATTATTCATTCATTCTTTCAATATGCTCACGTGTCTTCTCATGTATCTACTTAACCAACACTGTCTTTTTCTTTCCGTCCAAGCCCTCTCGTTCATCCATTGGTAATGGTAACAAATCCAAAGGAGATAGCGAGTTAAAATCATAAACAATCATAAAAGACAAGTAACTAGTAGAAGAATATATGCACATATTATATGAAAATTCTATGAATGGCAAACATTCCTCCCATGACATCAAATTATTAGTAACAATAGTATACAAAAATTGAGTAAAAGTTTTATTAACCATTTTTATTTGACCTTCTATTTATGGTTGATAAGTTGTAGAGTACAAAGGTTTTGTCACTAACTTACCCCCTAAAACTTTCCAAGAATGGTTAAAGAACTTAACATCCCAATTAGACAAAATACTCTTAGGAATCCCATGGAGTCACACTATCTTTCTAAAGAATAAATCAACAATGTTAGTGGCATCATCGGTTTTATTATATGCAACGGAGTGTGTCATCTTATTAAACCTATCAACCACAACAAAGATTGAATCTCTTCCCCTCTTAGTCCTAGGCAAGCCTAATACATAGTCCATTGAGATGTCAACACAAGGCTCACTAAGTACTGGTAAAGGGTTATAAAGCCCATGTGGCATAACCTTAGACTTAGCCTTTTTACATGTCAAGCATCTACCACACACTCGCTCAATATCTTGCTTCATTTTAGGGTAATAAAAATGCTCACTCAGCAATCATAAGGTCTTGCTACTGCGAAAATGCCTTATTAATTCCCCTCTATGCAATTCATTAACTAGCAACTCATGCAACAATTAGAAATACACAACTTACTCTCCCTAAACAAGTAACCCTCATGTTTATAGAATTTACCAAAACAAGTCTTAGCTCATGCATTATAAATAGTAAAAAGTTAGAATCTTATGTATAAAGTTCAATGATAAACTCAAATCCTAACCTTCTACCTTGTACAAAGGTAAGAAGTGTGTACCTTTATGACAATGCATCTGCAATAATATTTTCCTTACTTTAATTATAGCGGATAACGTACGGAAACATTTCAATGAACTCTATCCATCATGCATGCCGTTTGTTCAATTTACCTTATATGTCACACCCATCCCCTTAGGTAGAGTAAGAGTGACACAGAGACTTGAAACTGACAGAGTTTCCCTAAAAAAAGCGTCAATAAAAGTCCGCTAATCCCAAGAAACTTCATATTTCGATTGCATTGGTAGGAGGTTCCCAATTAACCACTACTTCTATCTTATTAGAATCTATAAAAACACCATATGCTGAAATGACGTGGCCCAAGAATATAATTCTGTCAAGCCAAAACTCACACTTGCTAAACTTGACATACAACTGTTTCTCCCTCAAGGTCTGCAAAACCATTCTTAGATGCTATTTGTGCTCATCTTCGCTACTAGAATACATTAAGATGTCATCGATAATCACAATGACAAACTTATCCAGGTAATATCTGAATACATGGTTCATCAAGTCCATAAAATGGCTGGTATATTAGTTAACCCGAATGGCATTACTATGAACTCATAATGTCCATACAGGGATCTAAAAGCCATCTTAGATATATCAACTTCTCTCACTTTTAGTTGATGGTACCTGAATCTCAAGTCTATCATGGAAAATACCTTGGCTCCCCGCAATTGATCAAAGAGATCATCAATCCGAGGAAAAGGATATTGGTTGTGAATGGTAACCCGATTCAATTGCCTATAATCGATACACAATCTCAAATAGCCATATTTCTTCTTCACGAATAACACTGGTGCATCCCATGGTGAAGAACTAGGCTTTATGAAGCCTCTATCTAGCAGTTTGTGTAATTACACCTTCAACTCTTTCAATTCTACAGAAGCCATCCTGAAAAGAGCTAAATATATGGGGGATATACCATGAATTACGTTGATACTGAATTCAAATTCCCTGTTCGGTGGTAAACGATGCCGTTATCTAAAAATACATCAACAAATTCTCCCACAATAAGAATCCCATGCAACTCCTATGAACCCATACTAGTATCTACCATGTGAGCTGGATTGGGATCACAAACATTTTTCAACATCTTACTAGCTCGAATTGCAAAGATCACACATGAGGGAACAAGTCGTCTCTCATCTCTAAAATTTTTTTGCCCATCTGGACCTTTAAACTCCACAACTTTTTCATGACAATTCACCGTAGCACGATGATAGGATAACCCATTCATGCCCAAAATGACATCGAAATCACGTATCTCCATGTAAATCAAATCTGCTAACAACTCATGCTCACCAACATGAATTACACATCTTTTATAATCCTACTTGGCAATAACACAATATCCGACATGAGTAGCAACAACTAACTTACAATCTAGCTCACTTCATTCCCTATCGGCATGCAATGCAAATGATTTCAAAAAAATAAATATGTAGCACCATGATCAATAAGTATTCGAGCCTTTCGACCAGAGATAGCCAACATATCAGTGATAACCTATGGCGCTGTTGAAGCTTCATGCTGCGTCATAGCGAATACCCTAGCTTGGGCTATAGGTTTGCTAGTTTGCTACCTGAATCAGCTCTACTCTGTGCACATGCACCTGTGTGAACTCCAAAAGCCTGAACTCGAACCCCACTCTGACCATAAATGCCTCTGAAGCAACAAATCCTCTATTTTTCCGCGAGGGTATGTGAGGGATCTATCTGCTAGCTGCAGCATAACAGTTGTTGGTCTCGCCTCTCCTAAACCCAATTTCTCATAAATAGATAATGACATGAGGTTGATGCTCGCTCCCAAATCACTTAGAGCCTTATCAAACTAGTGGTCGCCAATGGTACATAGTGTGGTAAATAGAGATGGCAAAATCCAGATCCGGACCCGGATCCGGGAGCATTTTTGTTAGCCCGGGTCCGGTTCTGAACCCGGGTAAATATACACGGGTCCGGACCCGGGTATACTCGGTCAGAATCCAGATACCCGAAATATTTTTTTTTTCAATTTTTAATTGTATTATTTTATATTTATATTTGGATTTTGTCAATTTTATTAGTTTTATTTCAATTCTTTTATATTTTTTAATTATATTCTATTATATTTTTTTATATATATTCATATTATTTTATATTTTTCGTTATATTTTAATTTATTATATTTATTTTTTATTATTTTTTTCGGGCCGGACCCGTGCGATCCAGGGTCCGGATCCGGATTCGCTCGAGTCTGAATTTTTAAGACTCGGGTCCAGATATTTTAATCCCGGACCCGGGTCTACCCAGACTCGGATCGTCCAGGTCCATGCGTATCCAGACCGGGTCCGGGTCTGCTTGCCATGCCTAGTGGTAAGACTACCAGGATCCTTCAACTTGGGTGGCAGTTTTTTCTATAAAATGGCACTACGTTCCTCTTTGATTGCTACAGTTTCAAACTCGCCCAACTTCATTTTCTTTGATAGAATGGCTTTCAAAAATTTCACATAGTTGGGCATTTGCTCTAATGCCTCGGTGAAAGGAATGTTGATTTGTAATTTCTTGAGGATTTCTAAGAACCTTCAAAAATTGCTTATCTAGCTTGTGTTGCTGCAAACGCTGAGGGAATGGTGGGGGTGGATAATTTATAGGGTTTTCCTATTTGGTATTTCCTTAATCTCTCCTCTTTTTTTGTAAGTCCTGGCTCCTTCTCTTTAGGCTGTTGTACCCCAATGTCCTTGTCAATGACACTTGTGTTCTTCAGTGTGATAGCCTTGCAAGATTCACTATTATGGCCTCTTGGATTAAGTTCTGTATCACTCGGGAGGGTAACCATTGGTCTGTAGTTCTGCCCACTTTCCAATTGTCATATTTGACTCTCTAGAGTCTTTAAAGATGAGTCCTGGTTATGGACAAATGCTTCTAATATAACAATGTTCTTGGCATTTTCAACGCTCTGCTTAGTGAGAAGTTTATTGTGATTTATCACGTGCATCAGTAGCACTTCCATATGTGGCTTGCTTCTTGAATGCCCTCTCTGTTCTGCTACGGACCATGTGATTTATCATGTGATCTTTCCACCTAGGATTGTAACTATTTGAATAGAGGTTGTGGCCTGGTCTATTAAAGTTGTTAACATAGTTACTGACTCGCCATATTGAGTGTGTGGCTCCCCATTTTGTCCTCTCATATATCCTGCACTTGTGACACCAACTTTGTTTATGGCTGCATACTCAAGACTTCTAGGAATTTACATATTTGGTCGAGCTTGGCATTCACAGTAGTATTGAGCCCGATCTCATGGATGTCTGCTACTCGTTGGGGGCATATTCCTCTATGTTGAACACAATGAATTATTATTAGCAATCTTTTCTAATAGATCCTATGCTTGGTGTTCCCTTTTTTCCCATTAGTGCATCTGTCACGGTTGCATCCACTGTGGATTTCATCATCCTACTCATCCCATTGTAAAAAGTCTGTACCTGTAACCATTTGGTAATTTTGTGACAGAGGCACTTCCGTAGTAGCTCCTTGTACCTTTCACATGCCTCGTAAAGAGTTTCAGAGTCATACTGCACGAATGATATGATGTCATTTCTTAATTTTACAGTCCTAGCTGATGGAAAGTATTTTGCGAGGAAATTTATCGCTAGGTCTGACCAAGTCGTGATGGACCCTACTGGTAGTGAATTGAGTCATCCCTAAACTCTATCTCTTAAGGAGTATGGAAAAGCTCGCAACCGCATTACTTTATCTGCCCCTCAGTTGTAATTAAATGTGTTGCACACTTCCAGGAACTTGCTGATGTGCGTGTTTGGATCTTCAAGTGCACCACCCAAAACTGCATCGACTGTTGAATGATCTGAATGCATATGCTAATATCACATGTGTTTGAGGGCATGGGTGGCATTGATGAGCGGAAAATATATCAATATTTACCGCCCTTTTACTTAATATTTTGTTTAGTTTCTCGGGTTTGATGAACGTTTTGATATGTTTTAGTTTATTTTGCAGATAAAATAATATTGGGACTCAATGAAATCATTTAGGACGAAATATGGGTCAAATAAGGGCAATTATTGGACTTGATATTTTAATTTTGGAGATTGGAAACTTGAAAGGGCGTTTTTGACAAAGTGCAGTTTTGGAAATTCCAATTTTGCGCATCTGTCGTATTTTGGACATAACTTTTCACTTCGATATCGGATGGAGCTGATTCAAGTGCTAGACTAAAGAAGACTCGAAGATATACAACTTTGAAAGACAAAATAATTTCTAATTCGGAAGATTTCATGACCGAAATTGATGAACCATCCAAAAGTGTGTTGTGTGTAATTATTAAAGTCATTTTCAATCATTTTCAAAGAAAAAAATAAATTAATAAATAAATTATAAAAATTATCAAATCACCACCAAACATGATAAGCAATTAGTGGAGCAATTAATAATGGATTTGGTGGAGTAATTAGTGGAGAAATTAATAATGGATGTGGTGGATAATTTGATGGATGATTTGATGGAGGTAAAATTTTGCCTATAAATACCAAGCCATTTCATTTGTAAAATTCATACTTTCTTCTTTGAAATTCCTAAAGAATAAATAAGAAGATTTTATCTTGTTTGTTTATTTACTGCTTTCAGTAATTAATTTCCGCTTTCGCACTTTCTTTTATTTATTTTTCAGTTTTTACTTTCCGCAATTTACTTTTACGCACAATCCTTTCCTTTCTTTACTTTTGCAGTTTTTATTTTTCAAGCAATGAGAAGGTAATTCCCCTTTGCTGGGGTGAAAGGTAAAGCTTTTATTATTGCTATTTAGATTAATCTCCCTTAATTATAATATATAAACTATTTAAAACTTGACTTAATGAGGATACCGCTATATTGGCCGGTTGGTAATTAATTATAAATTGGTTTAAACCTGACTAAGTATGGATACCGCCTGGTTGGTCGGTTGGTAATTAATTATTAATTTGACTTAATCAGGATACCGCATTTATGGCTGGTTGGTAATTATCACGTAAAGTTAATATATTATATTAAGGGGGATATATAAAATAGTAGTAATAAAAGTTGATCCTCTAACCCCAGCATTTTCTTTTATTGTACTTTTACTTTATTTAATTTCAGTAATTTACTTTTCAGCAATTTACTCTTCAGCAATTTACTTTCAGTAATTTACTTTTATTTTTTTTACTTTTTACTTTTTACTTTTGTTACTTTTCAGCAATTTACTTTTCAGTATTTCATTTTCAGTATTTTACTTTATGTCTTTTATTTTATTTAAATTTTTACTACCCGTAAATATGTGTCGTAACTAAGCCAGTTATCTGGGGTTGTGATGAAATCCAATATCACCGGTTTATAAGGGGTTAGATTATAGCTTGGGTAATATAAAAGTTTATTTATTAAGTCTTTATCTTAATGCTTTTTATTAACTGGCCATTAATAAAATTGATTAGGTAAACTTAAATGAACTTGGAAAAATGATTTTAGGTTAAAGACCTTAGACTCAATAGCCCACGATCTTCCTTGAGGATAAATAACCCTTTAATAGATTTCCTTACAGGATAGGAATATACCTGTCGGGTGGGGGTAGCCATAATTGGAACTTAAACTTAATGAATCCAGGTAATTTGGTTGACATAGACATATGGTTCAATTGGGTTATACTGGGTATTTGTAATCGACCATCGGAAGAGGCTTTTACATAATTTAGTGTTTCAGGTTAATAAATTAATATATTACCCAACTGTAAGATAACCACTTCATCTTTAATAGATATTTGAAGGATTCCAACCCTGGATAGTTTTATAAATTTGAATTTTCTTCAATCTACTTTCAAGAAATTTTATTTACTTGTTTTAAGTTTTAAAGTCACCACCCAATCAAACAATCAATCTATTAGATACTTGTAAACATTTGACCTCATAAAAAATTAATAGCAAATGTTTTAAGTCCTCGTGGGATCGATACTTTTTATACTACTTGAACGATACGTGCGCTTGCGTTATACGCGTGTGATTACGCACCGGTCAAGTTTTTGGCGCCGTTGCCAGAGACTTATTTATCTTTCACTATTAGTTTAGAGGTTAGATACTTTTACTTGTATCTAATTTTCTTTTTACTTATTGTTGTTGTTTTCTTCTGTTTCAGGTTCTCAGAAACTACATGAGACAAACCAGAAGCTTTGAACTCCGACCGCTTGACTCGAAATTGAAAGAACCATCAGACAGTTGAGAAGGGAAAGGCGAGAAGTCCAAGAAGCTTTAGTCAACATGGAACCTGAACCTTTGAACGTTGCAACCACCCGATTCCCATTCGAGACAGAACCATTCCGGTGGTCGACGGCTTCATTTCCTATATTGTATTTTTCTCCTTTACCAGCAAATGCGTGTGACATCAAAACATGCATCCAGATGATTCAGCAGTCAGTACAGTTTGGGGGAAATGCAACTGAAGATCCTAATTCCCACATCAGCAACTTCCTAGAAGTTTGCGGTACTTTCAATTACATACAACCGAGCAGCTGAAGAAGCAATGAGACTGCGGGTTTTTCCATATTCCCTGAAAGACAGAGCTAAAACTTGGCTACATTCGTTACCAGCAGGTTCCATCACAACTTGGAACACTCTAGCCACCACCAAATTCCTTGCAAAGTACTTTCCACCAGCCAGAACTGCAAAGTTAGGAATGAATGACATCACATCCTTCGTGCAGCAAGATTTAATGCCTTTGCGAAGCTTGGGAAAGATTCAAAGATTTACTCCGGAAATATCCTCATCATGAGATCGCAAAATGGCTACAAGTCCAAACCTTCTACAATGGATTTTCTGGAATAATGAGAACCACAATTGATGCTGCTGTTGGAGGAGCTTTGATGGCAAAAGGAGAAGATCAAGCCTGAGACTTAATTGAAGAAATGACCAACAACAACTCCCTGTGGCCAACAGAAAGGAACATGATTTAAAGAATTGCAGGAGTTTATGAAGTTGGAGCCAACACAGCACTGAATTCCAAGCTGGATGTGATTTGCAAAAATCTGGAAACTCTTAACATGAAAGTTAATGGTGGATCCACAAGTTCACCATTTGGAGGAGCACCTGAGTCAGAATCTTTCAACCAACATAAAGAAACGGTGAATTATGTCAACAATTTCAACAGACAGGGGAACAATCCATATTCCAACACCTACAACCCAGGGTGGAGGAATCATCCCAATTCGCATGGAGCAATAATTCAGGGCAAATAAATCACCACCAATCCACACCACAGGATTCCAACAACAGAACAAAGGCATGAGCAGACAAATGAATCAGGAATAACAGAAGTGTTGACCCACTTGAAAAAGATAGAAGTAAAACATGACTCTCAAGCAGCAAGATATGATGCTATGTTTAAATCCCAAGCAGCATTAATTCAAAGTCAATCTGCTTCTATTAAAGCACTGGAGAATCAAATTGGACAACTGGCCAATGCTCAAAGTTACAGACCGCCAGGTAACCTTCCTAGCAACACAAAGCCAAATCCAAGGAACATGGGAAAGGAGCAATGTCATGCCATCATGTTAAAAAGCGGTACTGAAATCAACAAAGATGTTGGAATCAAGGCAACAACAATTGAAGATATTCCAAAAGAAACAAAGCAACAGATGGAGGAAAAAGAAACAAAGGAAAAAGAACAGATCACTCCACCTCCACCTTTTCCTCAGCGTCTTCAGAAGAATAAACTGGACAAGCAGTTTGCTCGATTCTTGGAGGTGTTCAAAAAGCTGCATATCAATATTCCATTTGCAGAAGCGTTGGAACAAATGCCCAGCTATGCCAAATTCATGAAATACATTCTTTCACGGAAGTGGAGATTGGGATATTATGAGACAATAACATTATAAGAAGAATGCATCGCCATCATTCAGAGAAAACTTCCTCAAAAGTTGAAAGATCATGGCAGTTTCAATGTTCCTTGCACCATATGAGAACATGACTTCGGTAAGGCTCTGTGTGATCTAGGTGCGAGTGTTAACTTGATGCCTTTTTCTATTTTCAGGAAATTACAGATTGGAGAAACAATGCCAACTTCAGTCTCTCTACAACTTGCTGATAAAACGCTCGTATTTCCAAGAGGCGTAGTTGAGGATGTACTTGTCAAGGTTGACAAATTCATTTTCCCAGTAGATTTTATTGTCCTTGATATGAAGGAAGACGCAGACCTGCCAATCATCCTCGGGAGACCATTCTTGGCTACAGGTCGAACCATTATTGATGTACAAAAAGGAGAACTAACCATGAGGGTACAAAACCAAGAAGTAACATTTAATGTTTTCAAGGCTATGAATTTCCCAGATGATGAAAAGAAGGAGGAATGTTTCAGACTTGATGTGATACATAGTACCAATCAGAACTCTGATGAAAGATAAATTTCTACTGACAAACTTAAAACATGTCAATTACCTGGGGAGCCTGAAGATAAAGCGCACTGCGTACTGAAGAAGCCTATTCTTGCACTACAAGCAACATAAGAGAAAAAGTTCCACCAGCTCAACAAATTGGAGGAATTTCACATACAACCTTTTGAGGATGCCAAATTGTACAAGGAAAAGGCAAGGAAAAGACATGATGAGAAGTTAGTGCGCATACAACTGTAACCAGGGCAGAAGGTACTGTTAAACAAATCAAGGGTGAAATTCTTCCCATGGAAGCCAAAATCACGGTGGTCAGGTCCATTTGTGATCACCAAGGTTTTACAAGACAGAGCCGTTGAGATACATGATCCTAACTCCAACAAAACTTTCAAGGTTAAAAACAAGCGTGTCAAGCACTACTGGGGAGAATCATTTTAGCGACAAAAAGAAAGTGTCACACTTTCAGATCCAGCTTAATGTTCGAGAAGTCACGTCTAGCTGACGACTTTAAACTTAGCGCTCGCAGGGAGGCAACCCATGAAATTTGTGTATATATTGTGAGTTGGTGTGATTTAATTTTGTGTGTTCAGTTTTTGCAGATTAAGACATTTCAGGATGGAATAAGTTCTCGCAAAACTTCACAAGCAATTTCCTTCTCTCCCTAAAAAATCTCTGATGAAAGTCTACAAAGCTCACTTGGAACGGATGAGACTACTGATGATCAAAGGTATTCCTACTGACATTCGTTGGATTATTGAAGCACGGGTCCGATTGGCAGGTGAGTCTTCTGACTCTTTTATTTCACATCTGTCTGGCTTAGGTAGGAGCACCTATGCTAAAAAGAGAAGAGCCAAAAGAATGTGTGTTTGTTATAAATGTGCTCGCATGTTTTGTGATACTCGTTGTCGTTCTTTAGGAATGGTGTCTGATAACCGCGAAGATAAGATTAATTTCATTAGAGATGGCTTGAGTAAGGAGTCTTTGGATGACATATCTAAAACTCTTGAGACGCATCCTAGTGGATGTGTGTATCACGAGATTCTTGTGTTATACGCACAATTCCAAAAGGAAAGACAACAGTTAAGTCTCGGGAATCTGACTCCAAAAGACCCTATTTGCCAATTTATAAGAAAATTGGATGGGAAGCTTGTCTCTGACGCATAGACGTCAATCAAGCCGCTACTTTTCTTGTACATATTATATCTCTTTGTCTTTTCCTAATAATTGTGATTTGTTTTGTTGTTTTCTTTTATTTTCTCCGACAGAATCCAGACCTTTTTGACTATCACGATTCATTATACTGTTTAACTAATAATTGTCATTTGGCAGGTACTAATGCTATTATTTTACTCACCATTTTCAGGTGTTATAAATTCAACTCATCATTGCACTTTTGAAGACATCCAGAGTAAAACATGGAAGCCACTTCAAGAAGACGAGTTGAAAACATATGTGTGTTTTGCGGTAGTAGTGTTGGTACTAAACCACAATACGTAGAAGCAGCACAAGAATTAGGTCGAGTCTTAGCTGCAAGAAATATGCACTTAGTATATGGCGGATGCAATCTTGGACTAATGGGGATCGTTTCAAAGGCCGTACAGGAATGAGGTAGTAACGTTTTAGGAATCATCCCAAAACCATTTGCAGAGGCAAATCTTATTGGATCATCAAACGGAGAGGAACTGATCGTGCCAGGTATGTCTGAACGACTGGTAGAAATGATTAACCGTGCTGATGCTTTCTTTGCTTTGCGAGGTGGCTTGGGCACATTGGAGGAAATTTTTATAGTACTATCTTGGGCGAACCTAAACATACACCAGAAACCAATTGGGCTGTTTAACGTTGATGGATTTTATGATTTTCTTTGTGTGTTTCTTGATGATGCCCGGAGAAATGGGTCGTGTCAAAACCTTTAAAAGAACTCCTCTTTACTGCCAGAACTGCTCCGGATCTAATTGACCAACTCTTAGCCTATGAACCACAAGTTGACCCTATCCTTTCAAAGATAAATTGGTCTGAGAACGATCGTAGTAAGAGGCGTCAGATTAATCTGGATCTTAACCTTTATTTTTTCGTAGATTTTCAGCTAACCAGGTACGACCTTCTTAACTCTTCTTCTACTGTTTAAGATATTGGGGATAATGTCTCATTTACGTTTGGGGGAGGGAATTAGTTGACTAGTACCTTGTTTTTAGTTGTGTGTTGTTTTTATTTTTTAGTCCAAAATTTTCGAAAAATACAAAAAAATTGAAAAATTTTCAAAAATTACAAAAATACTTTGCGTTTTTGTGTTTTTATTTTGACTAAAAAAATGTGAAATTGGTAAGAGATAGCTGAGTAAGGAGTTTCCACTCCTGAGACGTATCTCAAATCTATTTCGAAACAAGTTAATTTTTGTTTATTTCATTTTAAATTATTTAATTTGTAAATTCTCCAAAAAAACGGACTAAAATGGATCTTCATATGCTCAGTTGACAGGTATTATCAACATGCATTGTAACATACGGACATGAGCTATAATTGAAAAGTTTGTAATATTCAGTGCTCTAGTTTAATTGGAAGAAGCATCTCAGAAAGTGATGGAGTAAAAAAAAAAATCTGAGATCCGAGTTATTAAGTCTGTAAGGGTGTTTTAACACCTAGTGCCCTAAAGCCAACTGGTTTGGGAGTCACTGGCCCAAAGCTCGCTACATAGATCAAAGATGTTGCAAAAATATATATATCTAAAGTCTGAGTAATTAAGTCCGTAAGGGTGTCTTAACACATGGTGACCTAAAGCCAACTGGTTTGTGAGTCACCGACCTAACACTCGCTACATAGACGGAAGGTATTGTATATATATATAAAAAAATCTAAAATCAAAGAAAAAATCCGAAAAATGAGAAAAATTATTCCATTGCCATAAAAAAATGTGTGAAATATGATAGAACTTTAGGACAAAAATATTACTCTCTTATCAACTACACTTGTGACTGTTGTGGGCAAAAATGAGATTGATTAATACCTTGTTGGCTGTGTATATGGAGAATGGTAAATATAATCGGAGAATTTACTTATTTGGTAATGTAGAAAGGAACAAAACAACTAGTAACTTGGAGTAGAAGTTTCACCTGATTAGTCACTAACTTTCTTTATTCTCTTTTCTCTTGTCTTTTTGCTTTTGTGTGCATTAGTTTCACTATCTTTTTACTTTTGTAAAATTTTTGTGGGTATCATTGCTGTAAACCCTCACGAGACTACAACTCATCCACTAGGGACACCTAGGGGTTTAAAGGCTTGTTGCATACGCTAAATGCAACCGTGATCCCTACGAAAGTGGCTTAGTTTAATTTTATTTTTATTTTGTTGTTTTGCTCGAGGACTAGCAAAATGTTAGGTTTGAGGGTGTGATGAGCGGAAAATATATCAATATTTACCGCCCTTTTACTTAATATTTTGTTTAGTTTCTTGGGTTTGATGAACGTTTTGATATGTTTTAGTTTATTTTGCAGATAAAATAATATTGGGACTCAATGAAATCATTTAGGACGAAATATGGGTCAAATAAAGGCAATTATTGGACTTGATATTTTAATTTTGGAGATTGGAAACTTGAAAGGGCGTTTTTGACAAAGTGCAGTTTTGGAAATTCCAGTTTTACGCATCTGTCGTATTTTGGGCATAACTTTTCACTCCGATATCGGATGGAGCTGATTCAAGTGCCAGATTAAAGAAGAATCGAAGATATACAACTTTGAAAGACAAAATAATTTCGAATTCTGAAGATTTCCTGACCGAAATTGATGAACCATCCAGAAGTGTGTTGTGTGTAATTATTAAAGTCATTTTCAATCATTTTCAAAGCAAAAAATAAATTAATAAATAAATTATAAAAATTATCAAATCACCACCAAACATGATAAGCAATTAGTGGAGCAATTAATAATGGATTTGGTGGAGAATTTGATGGATGATTTGATGGAGGTAAAATTTTGCCTATAAATACCAAGCCATTTCATTTGTAAAATTCATATTTTCTTCTTTGAAATTCCTAAAGAATAAATAAGAAGATTGTATCTTGTTTGTTTATTTACAGCTTTCAGTAATTAATTTCCGCTTTCGCACTTTCTTTTATTATTTTTCAGTTTTTACTTTCCGCAATTTACTTTTACGCACAATCATTTCCTTCTTTACTTTTTCAGTTTTTATTTTTCAAGCAATGAGAAGGTAATTCCCCTTTGTTGGGGTGAAAGGTAAAACTTTTATTATTGCTATTTAGATTAATCTCCCTTAATTATAATATATAAACTATTTAAAACTTGACTTAATGAGGATACCGCTATATTGGCCGGTTGGTAATTAATTATAAATTGGTTTTAACCTGACTAAGTATGGATACCGCTTGGTTGGTCGGTTGGTAATTAATTATTAATTTGACTTAATCAGGATACCGCCTTTATGGCTGGTTGGTAATTATCACGTAAAGTTAATATATTATATTAAGGGAGATATCTAAAATAGTAGTAATAAAAGTTGATCCTCTAACCCCAGCATTTTCTTTTATTGTACTTTTACTTTATTTAATTTCAGTAATTTACTTTTCAGCAATTTACTCTTCAGCAATTTACTTTCAGTAATTTACTTTTATTTTTCTTACTTTTTACTTTTTACTTTTTTTACTTTTCAGCAATTTACTTTTCAGTATTTAATTTTCAGTATTTTACTTTATATCTTTTATTTTATTTAAATTCTTACTACCCGTAAATATGTGTCGTAACTAAGCCAATTATCTGGGGTTGTAATGAAATCCAATATCACCGGTTTATAAGGGGTTTGATTATAGCTTGGGTAATATAAAAGTTTATTTATTGAGTCCTAATCTTAATGCTTTTTATTAACTGGCCATTAATAAAATTGATTAGGTAAACTTAAAATGAACTTGGAAAAGAGATTTTAGGTTAAAGACCTTAGACTCAATAGCCCACGATCTTCCTTGAGGATAAATAACCCTTTAATAGATTTCCTTACAGGATAGTAATATACCTGTCGGGCGGGGGTAACCATAATTGGAACTTAAACTTAATGAATCCAGGTAATTTGGTTGACATAGACATATGGTTCAATTGGGTTATACTGGGTATTTGTAATCGACCATCGGAAGAGGCTTTTACATAATTTAGTGTTTCAGGTTAATAAATTAATATATTACCCAACTGTAAGATAACCACTTCATCTTTAATAGATATTGGAAGGATTCACAACCCTAGATAGTTTTATAAATTTGAATTTTCTTCAATCTACTTTCAAGAAATTTTATTTACTTGTTTTAAGTTTTAAAGTCACCACCCAATCAAACAATCAATCTATTAGATACTTGTAAACATTTGACCTCATAAAAAATTAATAGCAAAGGTTTTAAGTCCTCGTGGGATCGATACTTTTTATACTACTTGAACGATACGTGTGTTTGCGTTATACGTGTGTGATTACGCACATGTCAAACATAACAATGCATGGGATGAAATCGTCAACCATAGGAATTGTCCTATCCCAAATGGGAATTAGTGGTGCTTCTTCCAAGGGTTCTAGTTCCTGATTTTTCATGTTGAGTTGTGCCTCTTGGTCTTCTCGCACGTACCTTCTCAAATGTTGGAGGGTTCTTTTGATTTATGGGTCAAGCGGAAAGAGTTCAGAGCTTCGGCTTCTTCTCATGTAGCTGAAAAAAAAAACTAAAACAAAATTTAGACAAAAAGAAAAACACTTGGATAACAAGTAAAGTACCTAATCTCAAAATTGATAATGAAAGATAAAATAAGTCTCTGGAGCGCTAAAAACTTGATCATAATTTTCACACGTTACAGAAGTGCACGTATCGCTCAAGTTGTATAAAAGTTATCGATCCCACGAGGACTTATTACCTACGTTACTAATCATTAAGACTAATTACCTACAAGTATCCAATTGAAATTAATTGTAATTTTTTGAATTGAATTTAAATTACAGCTAAAGAAAATAAATAGAATTATGGTAACTTTCAAAGGCACTCAATGAGAAGAAAACATTCAGGATTTTGAATCTACCGAATATTATTCTAAAGATGAATTGATTTTCTTATATTTGTGTGATAAATTGACTTATTAACTCGGAAAAATAAGATATCCACAAGTATTTTTTAATGGTCATGTGTAAATATTCATAATAAACTAATAAACTATATTTATATGTCAATTAATTAATTCCAAATTCATTAAGATCAAGTTCCAATTATGGCTATACCGACCAAATAGATATATTTCTATCATGTAAGGAAATCCCTAAGATAAGATCGTGTGCTATTGAATCTAAGGCTAAACCTAAAGTACATTTTTCAAGTTTAATAAACTTTACCACATCAATCTTATTGGTGATCAATCAATAAGAATAATTAAGAACAAGATTCAATAAACAAGCCAAAACATTAAACATAATAATAGGAAAATCAATTTATAAACTCAAAATATTGGGTTTCATCACAACCCCAGATTAGAGGTTTAGTTACTACACATGCTCAAAAACTCTAAATAAATAATCAATGATAGACAAAACATCAAAGAAGTAAAGGGAAGAAGAAACTCCGGCGAGATCGACATCAAAAAAGTAAAGGGAAGAAGAAACTCTATTGAGATCGTCAGTCATTCACTTCATACTGACAATTTATGTGCTTGTGCTTGCTTGATATGTTTTTTTCTCTCAAAAATAATTTTGGAGGCTGCAAAATTTGGTTATGAGATTCTCCCCTTGTTTTGGGATGAGTTGTCGCTTATATAGAAAGTCTTAGGATTTTTCCTTGTTAAGGACGATTCTAATTACGCACTCTCTGTCGCGACGAGCGTGGATTGGCATCGCAACGCCCAAGTTCTTCATTGGCACATCGCAACATGTTATGGTTGGCGTTGTGGCGCTCCAGCAACAATGCTCTCTGCCTCATTTTATAACTAGCGCGCATCTCGATGAACGATCAAATGTCATGATGCGTGTTATGAATCAAAATTTTTCCTGATTTACTTTGTATTTTTTCATTTTCATTTTGATTCATCGTCGATTTCGTTGAGTCCCGATATTATTTTTACCTGTAATACGAACCCAAAATACATCGAAACACTCATAAAACTCAAGATAACTCACAGAACATCAAGCTAGAGGGGCAGGCAAATGTATGCATATTGGTCGCTCATCACCTTTGTATATTTTGTGTTGCCAGTTGGTAAAGCTAAAATTTTATGATTGAGATTTAGCGTCTCATGTCCATGGCGACACTAAATAGTATATATTTATTTTATTTTTTTTTAAATAAGACATATTACAAAATTTTAATTTTTTTATTAAATTTTAATAAAATGTACAAATTTGTTAATCACTATTAAATGTCTGCTCAGTTTCATCATTTGAAGCAAACTAATATTCGACTACATCTATTTCTCGGTTGTCCTATTTTTCTTAGTCTTCATCCTCATTTTGGATGACCTCAATAGCATCAATGTCATCTTGGGTAAGCTATATAGTGACAATATCATTTTGTATAACTTTTGGCAACTGAAATATTTGCACAGCATCGTCGTGCTCAATATCATCTTCGAAGTGATCATCAGTGGTATTTTTTCTCTTGAACGTCGCAAATACCCATCTGGTTTAATTTTTCCATGATTTTCCATCCATTCTAAAATTTAGGGTCATCCAGATATATGATAGAACGTGCTTGATGACAGAAAATGTATAGATTATCTTTGTACTAAGCACATTGAATGTTGATCGATGTTAGATGGTGATGTAACTGAATTCTCCTCTTTCTATGATCAGTGTCAAACTAGTTGCATGCGAACAAGATAATCTGACGATTAGGCCTTTAAATTAACTCAGAAACTCTATACAGGATACTATAAAAGTCAATATTACAATCATCATGGACTCATGTAATTGTAATACCACGGTTTTATGTTGAACGCAAAATATCTCTTTGTTTTACGATAAAGCTCACACCATTAACCATATAACCAGAATACTCATATGCTTATCTTGTCGGATCATAAGCTAGTGACGCTATAACACTGGAGGGGTCAACATCACCATTTTCTATCTGGTTGTTTATCTGAAATGCATGTGAAATCATTAATTAGGGAAAGGAAGATACACTATAAAAGTTTGGGTATGGGAAAAAACTCATAGTTGCCTCAAACTACTTAGAGAATGTCCTTCGTTGCCTCTCACTGATATTTTAGTTGTTGTTGCTACTGCCAAGAAAGGTCTCATGATGTCTACATTAAAAAATGATAAAATTATTCAAATTATTGAATTCAGTTTAGATATGTATTATAAATATGACTGCACCTCATCATAAATATTCAGAAGAAACCAATGAGCACGTTGTTTTTCCATGATTTGAAGTATTTTAACAATTATCTTCCCTAGGGGTCTTCAGTTTTGATGGAAAACAAAGACATCGTGTGATTCATATTCTCCCATGTCGTAGTTTCTAGTCCGACGATTAAAGTTTGTTTCAAAATTCTTCAAGTACATCGAACAAAATGTTAGGGCTTTGTTTACTAAATAGGCCTCAGCAATTGACCCTTATGATCGTGCCTTATTTTGTACATATTGCTTGTACCACACCAATGTCATGAAATATTTAGCAACAAAATTAATATGATATATATGTGTGTTTGTGTGACATGAATTAATATATATACACAAAAGCTTACAATCTATAGGGTACATCCATCTGAAGTGGACATGACCTCATTTATATGCTTTTATGGGTAAATACATTATCAGGTGAACCACTACATCAAAAAATACAAGTGAAAACATATGTCCCAACTGAAAAATAATGAGGACGATAACTTGCTCAAGTTCATCAATCACCGACATGGTTAAAGTCTTTTGACATAATTATTTAAAGAAACCATATAAGTCCAGAACTATATTGAATTATGGTAGAAGGAACAGACGAATGCCCACAGGAAGAAGAATTTCTAGAAGCACGTGACAGTCATGACTTTTCAACCCAATTATTGTGTCAACCCATTTATTGTGTCATCTTTAACACATCTTCATATATATATATAATGCATACCCATCGGGAAATTTTTATGTTTGCAACCTCTCAAAGAATTACTTTCTTTCAGTCGAAGTTAGGACGTATCAAGCATGTGGTTTGACGTAGCCTCTAGAAGTGGATCCAAAGTGTAAATCTTTGCTAATTTCCATATCTTGGAGGTCCAAATGCACATTTTCAGTTTCTTTAGTCTTCCTGAAATGTTCAACAAGGTGTCAACCAAATTTTCACATATTGTTTTCTCAATGTACATCATATCTAAATTATGTCGCAGATTCAGACTCCCACAATACTCTAGCTCGAAGAAAATACTCATCTTGTCCAATTCAACTCTTCAAGTCGACGTTTGCGATGTGTATCTTTATTATTAGGATGCTTCTCGAGCTTGGTATTTGCGAGTCTCTAATGTTGGCAAAGTATGTCAAATCCATCTAAATAGTTGGGCATGCTTCTAGGTTCTGGATGACCGTTACAATTTAATTTTCCTATAGGGACTAAAGCCTAAAAATCTTATGTATCATGTATATCCAATCTTTATCAGAAAACGTTGTGAAAATGTATCATCCGCACACACTGGACATGCCATATAACCCTTAGTACTCCACCCTGATTGAGAACAATATGCTGGAAAGTCCTTAATAGTCAATAATAATGTCGCATATATTTGAAAATAGTACTTAGTAACTGCATAATAGGTGTTGGGGTTTTAAGGCGGGAATATCGGTAACGCAGCGGAAATGTGGAAAATCAAAATTTTTCGATTTCAAAAATTTTCTTGGATCAATTAAATAAAATTATTTATTTAATTAGCCAATTATCAAATTCTGAAAAATTACAAAACAAATCAAATTTCTTAGTAATTACCGAATTACCCCAATACTTTACAAATTGATCATTTTAGTCCTAAAATTGTCAAATATAATTTTGGATGATTCTAAATCATTTCTAAAATGATTTCCAACATGTCCAACATGTCAAAATTAAATTGCAACAAAAACCATAATTTTAGCCAAATTGCCGTAGGGTCCCCTAAGTTTGCATTTTGTTCATTTTAGTCCTCAAATTGTCAAATACAATTTTAGGTGATTCCAAATCAGTTCTAAAATGATTTCCAACATGTACAATACATGAGAATACAAATTACAACTCAAATCCCACAAAAACCCAAAATTACCGACTTGTGCATTTTGGTTCAATCTTGTTCAAAACAAGTCAAGATGAAGTCCAATCATCACCAAACTTGATATACATCAATACACATCACATAAATGAAAAGCCTAAAATTTGGAAAAGGTATAAACCCTAATTTTTTAAATTCATCAAATTAAACAAATTAAACCAAATTAAACAAATCTAATATTTCAATCAAGTCTCTACCACACCAAACAAGTTTCACCACTTTGAAATAACTCTAGAAAAATTCTAGGTCATCAATGAGTGGCTTAACAACTCTAGAATGACAACTAGTTCATCAAATGATCAAAAGAATGCTTACTAACACCTTAGAAGCTTTCTTTCAACACCATACATGCATTCACCCATAATCAATACTTCCAACACTCAAAAACACAAACAAGAAAGAGTAGAAAAACTTAAGAACAAGTTATGTTATAGTCTAGAACAAAAGGAACAAATTTCCATCTAATAGAAATGTGGAAATACTTACTAAATCCAAGCTTTTTCTTAGATTTTCTTCTTTGTTCTTTATTTTTTCTCTCAACCTTTTTATGTTTTATTTTGGAGGCTTGAACTAGGTTAAACTTATGAAAAATATAACATTTTATATATGGTAAAGGGTGTGGCCGAAATTCAAGGAAAATAAATGAAAAAGATATTTTCATTTTTCAAATAATTTAAACAAATATCTTAGGAAGTCAAAACCATTTTAACAACCTTTTCCTTTAATGTAAAGTCAACAATTTACACTTAATAATGATTTCCTAACTTTATTATTTCACAAGATATTTATATTTTAATTATATTAATTATATTAATTATTTAACAATTAAATAATTAAATAATTAATCAAATATAAATATCTCAAATATATGTATTATATTTACTTTAAATATCTCAAATACATACATGAATTATTTATGTCAAATACCTTTATTTGACAATTTATTAATGTGTATTTAATAATGTCATATATTAAATACAAATACACATTAATTAGGAAATAACGGTTTGGCCCAATTGCATGTATTTTTCGTTTAACAGTTAAACGATTTATAAATAATCACCATTATTTATAATAGTCGTTGTAACATCCCGCCTAGGCCAGGATGCTACCGGCAGAAGACAGGCTAAACCCATCTCCATAAGCCTCTGAATCTACCGAAATTTTGGCATGATGTATTCGTAACATCATGCAACCTGGCCTGTAGCCAGCATCCAAATACAGCAAGAACACAACCATCTCGGCCTCAGGCCGGTAACACAACATCAAGGCCTCAGGCCTGAACTCAAAGAACAAAAACAAATACTTGGCCTCCGGCCAGAACTCTAAATAACAACTACACTATTACATAATCCTTATTTAAATGATACAAATGCAAAATACAATACAAAAGGCCGTGAGGACCCACAACTTGACCCAGTACTCGACACTCTCTCGACTGCAATTGAGGCGATCCACTGTCTTCAAAGTCCTCACCGAACTACTGCCACTGACCTGCAAAACTACAACTGAAAAGATGTGAGTCATATTGACTCAGTAAGTAATCATGCAGATAATTAAAATCACTTACATAACAAATCACCACACTACTATAAACATATGCAATCTAATGTACCGTTACATCTATCATTGCTCATATAATCATTTGAAACTTATAAAGCTTTAACGCTATAAATACATGCATTTGCAAATTTCTATTTTCAACTCAATAATACCGAACATATATATGAACTCGTGTTGTCATACACTGTCATTCACAAAGGTTAATCTTATATAAACATACAAGTTATATCATTAATAACCACTTATGCATATCAATGTGACAATGCCATCATGCATGAATATAAGCTACATATAACTCAAATGATATCTGAAATGTATTGTTGATATGCATAACTCGTAAACTACTTTCTACTTTAGCATGTCATACTATTAGAAAATACTTTCTGAAAGCCTTTTCTGAAAACTGTTCTCTAAAAACGTTTTCTAAAAACTCTTTGCAGAAAACATTACTTGAAAACTGATTTCTACTTTAAAATTTTGAATCTCTTATAAAACTGCTGTTTTCTGGAAACTATTTCTAAAATCTATTTTCTGAAAACTGTTTACTAAAATCTGACTTTTGAAAACTATAAATTGATGATCTGAAAGTTGTGTACTGAAAATCTGAAAACCTTATACTGAAGAACTGAAAACTGAAACTGAAAATACTTGATGCCCAGGACAACAGCTCAACTGCGGCATCTCTAAAAACTGAAAATCGAAATCAATAAAAACTGTTTCTAAAAACCGTGTACTGAAAATCTAAAAACTGAAAAACTGCTCTGCACCCAAGACCATAACTCAACTGGGTGTACTCGATGCCCAGGACCATAACTCAACTGCGGCATCTCTGAGGCTGGTGGTGCCCTACGTCCAGGACAAATACTCAACAGCAACGTAGAGCTCTACACCCATGACCATAACTCAACTGGGTGTAGCCACCACTAGGGACCAGGTACACGATCCTAAGCCGCCATCCTGGCCCTACATGTGCACATGTTCTCTGTATCCGTCAATTCCAACTATATCTCAAGTTACATACTGGGGTGAGGTTTTACCTCATGCCCCGAAAACCATAAAACCATAATATGGATTTCAAAACTGAATAAACTTTTCTAAAAACATCTCTTTTAAAAATCTCTGTTACTTTTCTGTAAAACCGTTTTGAATTTCAAAACCTTTCTCGTTTCATCATGTATGTATATGGATATGATCATGCACGTGTTTATGCGTATGCACAAAGTAATGAACTATGCGTTCTATTCCTTATATGCTTATGTCTCGAATCATCTCACATTCAAGCCATCATCACTAGCTTATCTTTATTACTTACCTTACTGATAGCGAACAAACAATATAATGTATAATTTACATTCATACACACAAAATCAATCGTTATAAACGAATGTATGACTTAAAATATAAAAGTTTACTTATTCATTTATTTATATAACTCTCTAATCATTTATAATCATACTAAAGCATCTACCCCAACAATAGGCTCATTTAGGCTTTTCTTTTTCTGAATTATTAGTTATTCTAAATCAAATATATACAAACAATTTATATATATACTTACTTATTTCTCCATGAACCTACATACTCTTGTTTATACATGTATATATATACTTGTATTCTTGTTCCTGTATCATTCTACTTACACTGAACATATACAGTTACTTCACACAATTGTTATTTTCTAAACTTTAGTCTCATTCCCTAGGGTGTAGTTTTCTACATCCCCCAAACCCAAGTTTAACTAAATTATAATCATAAACATCATCTTATTTGTATGCTCTGTCTATAAATATAAATACTGGTCTTTACCTACATATACATCTCTTTTCTTCTATAAGCTCATACATCTGCTTATTTCTGCTACATTCATCTTTATCTATGTGTATATACATAGGTTTCATGCTTATAACTATATACTACTTTATTTTATTACTACCTTCGAACAACGATAAATCTCTTAAGTACTCGAGGCATGAGTTACTTACCTGGCTAAGCGAATGCCCGCGATCCGGGTCCGATCTGTCAAAAAAATCACAACGTAAGGTTAGTACCGCTATTTGCGGAACTTCCAACTTATCTAATACAACTACGGGTTTCCCCGGAACACCCGAATCATCTCTGGTACTACGGTCTAAGCTTCATTACTCTAATACATGCTTACATACTATTCTAAACTAGCTAGATGAGTCGTATTCTCACTTTACGCGTTTGCCGCAAAACCTGCGGAAAAGTTTCCGCAAACGCTACGAAAGGGTCTCGAACCCTCCGGACTAACCCAAAATTACCTAATTACCCTCGCAATATCATATTTACATCATAACTATATTTACGATCAACTACGCTCATTCGTGCGAGAAACTCCGTTTTATCGGAAACTCGCTAATTCTACCGGATCGATCATATCTCATCCGATTCTCCCCGGATTCTACCACATTTATCGTTTTAACATATTAAAACATATCAGATTCATCTCATGCAAATTCGTTACACTACAAAATTATCGGAAACATCCGAATAAAAATCAATACACTTTGAAATATCAAATTCTAAACGGAGAGTCGTACCGAAATTCCGAAGCCATATTCGGACTCCCAACGGCCATAAGAACGCGCTGGTGCGATCGGAATTTCGATCGGAGCTATTGTTCATCTGGGTCTACTATTCATTCGACGCTTCTTTCCTCGTTTCGCGTGCAACCGGCCGCTGTTCGGCGAAATCGACCCCACACACTCGTAGTACTCGTCGAGGGCTTCGATTTGGTAGGTGGCTCGGGCCGTGAAACGAACCGACGAGCCGGATCCGCGAAACCCATGGCCGCACATTCCACCTCTTCCTGCCGCCGATCGCCGGCGTATTAGAGTCGCCGACGGCCACCAATAGACGCACGGTGGCAGGAAGCTCCTTCCCCGATCGTCGCGCCGGACTTCGGTGGCCGGGAAGTGGCCGGCGCGAGCACAAAAAGGAGGAGGACGAATTTGGGGGTGGGGGGCCGAAAATGAGGGGTTTTGGGATTTTTGCCAATTTGTAATTTTTGAAAACCGTGAGGTTTTATATACTCTTCTGGAAAATATCAAATAAGCCCTCGCGAAAATTGCAAAACAGCCCCTATTCTAGAATCTTCTGGAATATCACAATTTCGGAGCCCTTCTGATACGATTTTCGAAACGTGTTCAACACGAACGTTGTTCGTCTCGGAAAAAAGAGTCCGATGGTCCAAAAATAAGCTCGATCGGAGTTCGTTTGCTCTCTCTTTGACCAAAACCGCAAACTTTACGCGTTTTACGAAAATCGCGTAACTGACTTTTGATCCTCTGCGTTTTCCGACGCTACAAAAATTCATAATCTAATATTCCAACCCATAATACATCACTTAAACTCTTATTCTTCATCATCATCATGCTCTGAGACTAAAACAGCCGTCCGGGAATCTTCTAGAACGGTCCCGAAAATCTGGGATGTTATAGTCGCCCTAATGCTCTACGAGTTTATTTCATTAGTGAGACTCTCTAGATTCAGGCATATCCGTCACGAAATCCAATTTCACGTCCATAATTTACCCACCCGTAAATTATGACGACCACAAATAAACTCGCTGAATCATACAGGTCGAGGTCATTGCATACGTATAATCCCTCTGTCACACGTATCCGGATAATCCCAGAGATATAGATGTAAACGTCAAATCTCTATATGTATTATCCCGTCGACGATTCTATTAGCAATCTATAAATAAAATTCGGAACTCACTTCCGAAGTATACTATGGCCATAGATTTAACTGATTGCTAATCACATATGGACTACATATGCACTATACACAGAACTGACGGATCCTATCTTGACACACACAGGATATCCTAAGGATCGGTCCACACTCAACGAACAGGCGGAGGTCTGATCTAAATAGATCAGTGACGTGACTGCCATCTAAGTGTGGAGGATGTCTCATACATCCACAGTGGTGTCTCAAGTCGAAGGACCACTATGCTACTCAACCTGAGAAGATTCTTATTGGCATTGGTGTACCATATATTAAGAATCTTCGGTGAGTCGTTCAGTGTTTATCCACTATAAACACCTACACGTCTATACGAGTCTCCCCAGACTAATGGTTCATTGGGATAAACCATCTGACCAAGTCTCGATATATGACATGTATTGGTCTCTACGGATTTGACTAACCGACCCGTGTTAGTAAATCTTGACCAGGAACTATATTTGATAATATACATTTAGCAGTGACACTTCCCAATGTCAATTACAAACTACCTTTGTAACTGTGTACTGCATTATATATTATCGGGCCTTTGTCTAATATATATATATATCACTAAACGACATTTAGTTTCAATCTAATCGTAATCAGATCGAATACGTATATAAAAACAAGAGGTGCAACCATAAATAAGTAATATTATGGAAAAACGAATTGATCGTATTCATGAATCAGACATAAATACGATGCAGATTGGCACTCTGAGCACCAACCCCAACAATAGGTAGTTACACCGATATTCCACAATGTATATAACTCTTCAATCAACGGCCTCAAGTAAACATCAATATCTATACCGATGGAACTTGGACCCGGTATAAGTAAGGACAGTGACATGAAAGGATCTTTCATACACTTCCACAGTAGTAATTTATAATGTATAATTACCACAAGCCACATGTTGTAAGAGTTATACACGTTTCCAAAAGGAATAAAACCATCAGATGCGAGGCACTCAGAAAAACGTAGGTACATATCATCAAAACCTTCCCACTTAGATGCATCAACAGAGTGTCTAAGAACACCTTCATCACCAACTCTCTTATCATGATGCAATCTCATGTCATATGTGGGGTGACATGACATAAACAATCTTTGTAGTCCAAGTGTCAATGGAAAATAACGAAACACCTTCTGAGGCACATTTTTCCCAATACCACTGATCTTATATCGATTTTTTCCATATATTGGAAAATTCTCAATGGATTCATACTCTCCTCGAAATAATACACAATCATAATTACATGCGTGTATCGATCCATCCCCCCATACCAAATCACGTAATATTTTCTTCGCCTCGTAATATAATTTTGACAATTATGTGCCAGCAGGTAACTTTTGTCTAAGCAACTCTCATATCATATCAATATCTATCGGTCATTCGATTACTTACTTTTATGTGGAGTAGTTTGACAATAAAATTGAAAGTCGGCATGTCAGCACCATCAAACGATATCTTTTTATCTTCTTCAAGTAACTGACTAAACATTTTTTGTCTGTCGTTCTCATCCAGATGTGATGTTTCTCTACCAAAGATTTCCAATGTCGAACCTGACAAGTCATGCAAAGTAGCAATCGTATAACCATCATCATTTTCTTAACAATGCTCGTGATAATTGGTACTAGCTTCTGAATGGATATATTGGGAGCCAGAGATGTATTTTTCTCCATGGTAAACCCACGTTCGATACGTCGCTGAAATTCCCAGTATGCATAAGTGATCCATAATTTCGCTCAAATATTTTTTTTTTTGTTATTCAAATAGTTATTACATGGGCAATGCACATGACTTTCTGTATCAGCAACACGTTTCACTGCTTCCATAACTTCTTCCACCTATTTACGGTATTTGATACTTAATCTATTGAGCACGCTCATTCAACTTCTATCCATATCAATAAAATATCTATAAAAATATAACAAAATGATCAATTAATTAAAATTAATATATGTACTATATTCACTTAATAATTAAATAGCTATCCAATATCAAACCATATACATACTTATGCAAAATCAAATTACCCATATTAATTAAATGCCCAATCAATTAAATACATAAATCAAATATTTAACTAATTAACCCTCATTTTAGAGGATTTACTCAAACTACATAATGGGTAAATAAATTATTAGAGTAATTGAGAATATATGCACCACCAACTCAATTTATCAACCAAATATTTACATAATTAAATTCTAAACCCTCATTTTTGGGGATTTACTAAAAAAATACATAATGGGTAAATAAATTACTACAATAATAGTGATACATTAGTGAAAATACTTACCTTAATTAGCTTAGTGCTGGTTTGAGGTTCAAAATGGTGAAAATGAGTATATTTTGACGTGGGTTTTTGAGGATATGAAGAAGAGGGAAGAAGAATAAGTTGTGGGTCGTCTTATTCAAAACCCCAATTATGAAATCCCTTCTCTCCCACTTGGGTCGTGGGTAGGTAAGAATTTTTAAAGGTATTTTATCTTTATCAGAAATAGTCGATGTTAAATGCTGTCATTTTAGCATCGCTACCTAAATAAGCAAAGCTAAAATATGAACATGCTAATTAAGGTAGCTAAATGTTTGATATTTAGCCTCGCTACCTATATTGGCAACACTAAAATATGAACATTCAAGCATCTCTACCTATGTTTGACACTAAATGTTAACGATTCTACGTATTTAGCATCAACCATTAGTTGTCGACACTAAATGCCTTAACTTTTTGGTAATGTATAGTTTGATATGTGGTGAGATGAAAAATGTGATTATTAATTAAAAAAAAATTACAATAGTTAAAATTTATAATTTTTACTCATCATTAAAATATTTAAAAAGCAATTATAAATTATTTAACATAAAATAAAATTACATATCACTATTTATAAATTACCGTTTATTCACTATACTATTTTTTATCATAATAATAAAATATCGTCTAAGTGATTTTCAAATAATTTATTTTAATTAATTTCTTGAGTTTGAAACTCGGAAAAGATTAGGACTAAAAGATAATTTAAACTTTGGCCGCTCATATTTTTTAATTTTTTTTAAAAAAAAAATTCAAGGTTTGCTTTTTATTTTGTTATTTTATAATCAACCGAAATGATGAGTTTTTATACTTCATTGGTTTGTTGCTGGTGAACTCTTAGAGCAACTATAATATTGAAAATGGCAGAAGATGGTACAAAAACATTCTATCACAGTGTAACATCAACCTACAAATCATACTAGTAATATAGATGGTTTTTCTTTGAAATTATTTTACAAGGGATATTATCGACATGCTCAAATAGATTGTAAATCGCTCCAAAAATAATTTGAGTGATTTATAATTAATCAAAAATATTTGAGAAATTATAAAAAAAAAATAATAACCGTGAATAATAAAGTTGACATTTCGCATGTCTGATAATGAAATAAATTCAAAACTCTTCTTTTAAGATATGCTAGAAATCATTAAAAGATATTTATTTATAATAAAAATACTAAATAATATAAGATTCTTTAGTCAAATCAATATGAATAAGCACCATTTCGATATAAATAGGTATGGAAATGTAATAAATTAAGGAAATTAATGTTATTATCCTGATAATAATTTATTTAAATCAAAGAATATTATAACTTTTTTTAATCGTTTCAATTAGAATCATATTTTTTTAATAAAAAATTATCAATCAAAATCCCAAAAAATTTAAAATAAATTAAAATTAAAATGGAGTATTTTTAGGAAATCGAAGATTAATCGTTCACAAGTGTTCAAATTTCGATGATGGCTTAAAACAGTTAAAATCAGTCAGATAAAATAAATCAAATAACGATCTGTGATTAATCAAACTCTTAAACTATATAGCTTCCAAATAGGGGTGGGTACAGTCTCTTTATGTCCGATCGGTTCGGGTAAAACCCATCCCTATTTTCAAGACTTGATAAATCTTCCAAGTTGGGAGACAAAAATATGTTGGTAAAAAAAATAACGAACAAAGAAATCCTGAGCACAAATTAAAAATGACACGTGTTAGTAGATCTTAAAAATTGCAAAGTGAAATTAAAGATGAGTTGAATTCGAGTAGCTAATTATACAATTATATCACATATGATTTAATCTTGATCGGGATTGATCGAATAGAGTTTCCCAAAACAAAGCGTCAATAATAGCCTGCTAATCCCAAGAAACTTCGTATTTCGGTTGCATTGGTAGGAGATTCCCAATTAACCACTACTTTTATCTTATTAGAATCTATAAAAACACCATCTGCTGAAATGACGTGGCCCAAGAATACAATTATGTCAAGCCAAAACTCACACTTGCTAAACTTGGTATACAACTGCTTCTCCCTCAAGGTCCGCAAAACCATTCTTAGATGCTATTTGTGCTCATCTTCGCTACTAGAATACACTAAGATGTCATCGAAAAACCCAATGACAAACTTATCTAGATAATATCTGAATACCTTGTTCATCAAGTCCGTAAAAACAGCTGGTACATTAGTTAACCCGAATGGAATTACTAAGAACTCATAATGTCCATACAGAGATCTAAAAGCCATCTTAGATATATATGTTTCTATCACTTTTAGCTGATGGTACCCGGATCTCAAGTCTATCTTGAAAAATACCTTGGCTCCCCGCAATTGATCAAAAAGATCATCAATTCGAGGAAAAGGATACTTGTTGCGAATGGTAACCCAATTCAATTTCCGATAATCGATACAGAATCTCAAAGAGCCATATTTGTTCTTCATGAATAACACTGGTGCATCCCATGAGGAAGAACTAAGCTTTATGAAGCCTCTATCTAGCAGTTCTTGTAATTGTAGCTTCAACTCTTTCAATTCTACAGGGGCCATCCTGAAAAGAGCTAAAGATATGAGAGGATATACCATGAATTACGTTGATACTGAATTCAACTTCCCTTTCCGGTGGTAAACCTGGTAGTTCATCTGAAAATACATCAACAAATTCTCCAACAACAAGAATCTCATGTAACTCATGTGCACCCATACTAGTATCTACCATATGAGCTAGATAGGCATCACAACCTTTTTTCAACATCTTACTGGCTCGAATTGCAAAGATCACACATGGGGGAATAAGTCGTCTCTCCTCTCTAAAATAATTTTGCCCATCTGGACCTTCAAACTCCACAACTTTTTCATGACAATTCACCGTAGCACGATGATAGGATAACCCATTCATGCCCAACATTACATCGAAATCACGTATCTCCATGCAAATCAAATCTGCTAACAACTCATGCTCACCAACATGAATTACACATCCTTTATAATCCTGCTTGGCAATAAAACAATATCCGACATGAGTAGTAAAAATTAACTTACAATCTAGCTCACTTCATTCCCTATCGGCATGCAATGCAAATAATTTCGAAAAAAAAATGTGTAGCACCGGGATCAATAAGTATTCGAGCCTTTCGACCAAAGATAGCCAGCATACCAGTGATAACCTATGGCGCTGCTGAAGCTTCCTGCTATGCCATAGCATTACCCTAACTTGGGCTATAGGTTTGCTAGTTTGACTACCTGAATCAGCTATACTCTGTGTACTCGCACCTGTGTGAACTCCAGAAGTCTGAACTCGAACCCCACTCTGACCATAAATGCCTCTGAAATCCTGAGTTGGAAGGATAGCTGTCCTCTGAATCTTTCCACTGTTATAATTGGCATTAGGGAAATCTCTCTTCATGTGGCTCATTTCCCCGCACAAAAAAGTAACTTTTTGAACCCAATTTGCACACTCCATTATGATTCTTCCCACAAGTAGCACATAGTGGAAATCTCCTATCTCAAGCTTGACTTTGTTGACCACTATAAGTTCTACTCGGTGGTGCTCTCACTGAACTCTGACTAACCCTAGATTTAGCTTGTTTCTGAGGTTGTCCAGAACTCATCTGATAACTCCCAGTAGGTCTTGAGTCACTCCCTTTCTTACAATAACTTCCCTCCCCAAAGGATCAATGTTCTCTATTCCTCTTCCTCATATGATAATCTTGCCCCATTTTTTATTCTTTTTCTTCAAACTCTTCTTTTCTGGCATAATCAACCATCTCTGTCAAACTGTTCATTGTAAACAATCTAATCGTAGATATCAATTCTGAATTCAGACCATTAAGGAAGTGATCCATCTTACCCTGTTCATTTTCCCTGAAATGTGGAAAAAAACTATACTAACTCATTGAATAGAATGTCATAGTAATCTACGGTGCGATTACCTTGAGTAAAATTGTAGAATTCCCTCCATGTCTCATCCATAAAAGCATAATTCATATGATTGACCCTGAATTCGTTCTTGAACTTCTCTCAAGTTAATATATTAGCTTCTGTGAATTTACCCTATATACTCTTCCACCATTTATCAGCTTGTTCAGTCAAAAGTCGATACATATGATGGTACTTCTGTTCATCAGTCAACCTAATCAATTCAAAAGCTTTCTCAACCCTACTTAAGAAATTCCCAGCTACTATAGGATCATTCTTCCCATCAAATTCAACAGCTCCGTTTTCTTTTACTCTCTTAGAAATATTATCCTCTTTCACTATAAGAGCTACATGAGCTGGACCATGACCCTATGCAAGAGGATAAAATATGGGTAAGCATATGCAACAGGAGGAACATTTAGAGGAGCACCTGCTGGCGGAGGAGCATAATAAGATGGAGGATAAAAACCCAGAGGAGGTGAAGGGTAAGTGTGGCATACTGGAGGAGGTGGAGGATGCTGCTGATAAGTGTGGTTTATACCCAATTATTCCGGTATTTTTAGCTTATTATTTTATCATGTTTCGAGTAATTTAATATCATTTATAGTTAATTTTATGTCTTATTTGTAGGAAGCATTAGAACATCAAAAATGGAGTAAAAATGAATGTTTTGGGAACTTTCGGATGCGAAGAACACGTGGGCCATAGCTTAGGAAATTGTTGATTTATAATAATTGGCTTACAAAAAGACTTCAGGCGTGAATTAAAGAGAAAACAAAGTACAGCCGCAAACTTTGACATCCAAAACAAAGTAAAGGCATGAAAGATAATTTGAAGAAAGGTCACGTGGGTCCCAAGTGTTTGTATTAGGTCACTATTTGTTTATTATAAAAATGGGCTGCTATGCGTGAAAAATGGGGGAGCTGTTAGAAGAATTAGGCGATGCGGCGCCAATTGTCCAATACCCAGGTGCCGCAGCGCTTGTTAGAAGATCCGGCCTCATACTAAAAGCTGAAAGAATGGCGCTGTGGCGCCAATAAACCAGGGCCACGGTGCTGCGGGAAGGAGTCAGACGCGTTCCAGGAAAGTAATTTTAGGGTTTTTAACATACCCAATGACTCCCAGCCTCCATTATAAATACATTAGTTCGTCTGAGGTTAATAGATGAGGCTAATACACAGCACAAAACACAGAAACACATATTTTTAGATATCCAAGGAAGAGGATTGAAGAGCAACAAGAGGAGACAAAGGCGGTGACGTCCGAAGAGGAAGAGATTCAATTCGAGTTTTATCATCTTATTTCTTTCTTAGAACTCTAATGATTTTCATTAGATTCATCACTTGTTTATCATTGTTTTTATCTTTAGTCATGAACTAAACTCCTTAATTCTGGAGAATGATGTAACTGATGCTTGAACCTTGTATTGATTGTCAATTTTGTGATGAAGTTTTATTCAGTTTATTTATATTCTTTTGAGTTTAATCCTTCTTGATTGTTGGCCACAATTGAAGATGATGAATGTTTAGAATCTATCACTCGAGAGAGAGGATTTTGAATAGATCTAGAGAATATAACCTAGGATTTTATAGAGTTCGAGAGAATCTGTAGTCCTTTGAAGTCGTTAATATATAATCACAAAGCGTAAAGAGTTATTAACTATTGGATTTTTATAGAGATATTGAAGTTTATAGTTGATGATATTTTCACTCGGCACTCGAGAGAGGGAGTGGATATTTTAGGAGTTTTGACTTATAAATAATATAACTGAACAAGGATTAATTGACATGACTGTTGGAGTTTCTATGGTCGCGAGGATAGAATAATCAAACATAAAACACATGTGAATACAATCAACGAAGTTGCGGAATACTTACATCGAGCGGTTGAGCGACGCGGTGGATAACAAAAATTCATTTTCTGCCCCAAGGTGCATTCAGCAGTGGCAGTTTCTGTCCTCCATGGATTCGGCTTTGGTGGTCCTTCATCAAGCTCCAAGCTTTTTGCCTATCACCTTCGCAAGACTCCGATGTGTGCTAGCACCCTTGATTTTTGCCACAAAAATCATTATTTGCTTCCTCCTAGCTCACGGTTTTGAGCTGAACCAGTGAAGAGAAAACAGCCCCTCCATGGGCGTGAGTGAGAGAGAACAAAGTGAAGAGAGAGAGATGGTTGTTACCAAAAAATTGTATTAGATATTTGTTTTCAAAAAACAAATAAACATATACAATTTTGCCTTTACCAAAAAGTCAAGCCATTAAGGCTCCAACCACTCACATCACTATTCACATCACTCAATCAATCAAGTGATAAGTTGTCACATCACTCAAAGTGACTAATGATTTGACGCTTGATGCGACTAGTGATTTGACGTTTGATGTGACTTGCGTGCCGCACTCGAATTCGAAATGCGAATGCACTCGCAAACACTCCCGGGCTCAGGTTCGTTAATTCCAAATTAACGAATTTTCCGTTGCGACATAATTAAATGATTATGCCTACGAAATCACTATTCACGTCGCTAACGAATTAATTCTAAATTAACTCGTTCGCCCGAATTAAAATCCAATTTCAATTCCGCGTCGAAATCCAATTTCGTATAATATATCAAATATATTATTTTATCGATTAATTCCAAATTAATTGTTATCTCTCTTTAAATGATATTTTATCCCAAATAAAATATCTCTGCAATTAATCCCAGATTAACTTTCTGTCTCATCTAATTATTCCCAGATTAATTAAAGTGCGAGTCATACGTCATCGGTGAATCTTCGGGAAGCGACCCATGAGATCCCCGGATATGTTGGCAGTAAATCCGGTCGTCAGACTATCCAAACACGTAAGTACCTAGTACTACGTTTGTACCGATTTACAAGACAAGGTTGACTTCTAGCAAAGCGTCATGCCTACCCAATTCTCCAGAAACATCCTTACAGGAATATAGTGATCTATATCAGGCATAGTATACGTAGTAATGCGTATGTCGATCCAGTATCGGATGTCACGTGCTAAGCCTGGGGCTGGAATTGTGTCTGCCCCGTACGAAGCACATGTCGGATGTCTGGTAACTAGTCTCTATAATCAGATATACATGACCTAGTCATAATATCCCGATGACTGCAGTACTTAAGAGAACCAGTACCGTATCCTACGTGACCATCATCTCCATATGACTGGAGTGATACTTCCGTTTTGACATCACACCCAACACACTACGATTCTCAATATACCCAGCAGAGGCGTACACAGAACCTGTTAAAGCCCTGGACGACTAAAACCAAAGTATATTGATTGTCGCAAGTATTAGCGGTGCAAGTCTCAGGTTAAGACCAAATACACCTACTCTGATTTCGGACTTCTATAGACACATAGTCATACTACCAATGGAATTCTGAGGGGGTCTATCCAGAGCGAAGCTGTTTCCCGTACCATCGGTAAAACACAACCTCCTATTACACTTGCATGAGTATTATATACCCAAATATATGAGAACTATGATGTTATGCCCTCATAACGCTCACAAGTGTAATACTAGTCTTTATCGATGTCCAATCTCGATAATACTCTGACTATGGATATTTAATGATTTATCCTTCGTGGATTGATACTGTCTCATATCATCTCAATCCAAGAAAAAATCATAAGGACCTCATAGCATTTATATATCTTGGTGATCTAATCACAAATGATAAGAGAGCAATCTCCTTTGTCACATAGTTAATTTGTACAACAACACCATGATCTGTACAAATAGTGACGCTATGGGTCATAACTGTCCAACAATCTCCCACTTGGCCTATAGCAAGTTACTCAAGTGTCCTCCATCCGAACTATGTACGGTTGGCTCAAACTGCTGAGAAAAAGCTTTCTTCAGCGGATTTGCATGATTATCATCTGATGCGATTTATTTGATCATCATATCGCCACGATGTATGATCTGAACGAATCAGATGAATTGTCGAAGTATGTATCTGGATCGTTGATGAGACCATTAATTCTTTAGCCTGCACTGAATCCTAGCTCAGCTGCTAACAGAACTTTATCTAATCTAATTAGATTTATTATCGACCCAAATGGCTTCTATTGCTGCCTCAGTTGTAGCAATAACCCGCATTTGTTGTTTATTCGGTAACAGTATCTTGCTTGGAAGATTTCCAACTCACTGTTCCGTTATTCAAACTGTATAGTACCGTTATGCGACTTATAGTCGTTTCATCGGTTAGGAAACTTACAGTAGTGATCCAGTCACTTCAAGTTTTCCATCTCCATAGTTTAAGACAGCATCCTTAGTTCTCTAAGATACTAATGGATGTTCTTAACATCAATCCAGTGACTATCACTTGGATTGGCCTGATTGTGAATCCATATGCTCAAAGCATATGAGACACCAGGTCACGTACATTTTTCAATGTACGAGTTCTCAGAGAGTATTAACAAATTTTTGATCTATCCCAATAGATCTTTATTCCTAGAATAAAGGTTGTTTCTCCCAAGAATTCTATGGAGAATTTTCTCGAAATCTAAGCTTTCACCGATTGTAATTATGGGAATATCATTTCCAAGAAATGACATATTATCATTAATTACGACATTTATTGTCAGTGCGCTCCCACTAACCTCCTTATATACACAAGAATCATTTCGTTTTGAATTAAATCATAAACTATTATGATTACATCAAAACGGTAATTCCAAGAACCTAATGCTTGCTTCAATCCAAACATGGATCGAATAACCTGCAAACCTTGTTTGCTAGTTTTGGTACGACAAAACCGACAGGATGTTGTAAACATCCTCCAAAAGGTTTCCTTTTCAGGAAAGAGATTTTCTCGTTCAGCTGACATATTTCATAAATGAAACATACAGCACTAGCAAGCATTATCCAAATGGATTTGCCATGGCAACAGGTAAAAGATTTCGTTGTAATCAACACAATGTTGATAACGATACATTTTCGCTACAAGCCTAGCTTATAACGTTGGTATGTTGCCATCCAAGTATGTCTTCCTTGAAGACTTATATAGTACCAATAGGCACAATGTCTTGTGGTACATCAACTAGTGTCTAAACATAGTTGGTATACATGGAATCCATTTCGGATTCATGACACTTTGCCATAATAGGGAGTCGATACCTTGTATCACTTCCTAATACGTAGTCATTTGGTATACCTCAATAAGATTGACATCTTTATGAGGTGAGATCAGAAACCCATACCCCAGGTTATTTTCTGACTCTCTCCGACATACGCGGTTCTTGTGTATTCGAAGATTATTGGTATAGTTTCATCCTTGATGAACTATTTGTGTTCTATTAAGATTCAGTGCCTAGAATAGTATTACTCTGATTTTCATCGAGTTTTACTATCCTCTCACTTACCACTACATATCGGTATTCCTCTCAGGAAAACCGCATGGCGAGCAACAATTAAATTGTTCTCTTGTAAGTTGTATAAGTACTATACTTTGGTATCCCTAGGATAACCAACAATTGGCACTTATCCGATTTGGGGTTTAGTTTGGTATCATCCAAACATATGCCTAGCATTCCCAAATGTTCAGGAATGAGAAACCTGGTTTCTTTCCTGTTCATATCTAATATGATATCTGTCAAACAGATTTTTATGGAACCTTATTCAAAATAAGTTTTTGCACTGTTTAAAGCTTATCCGTTGAAGGAAATGGTAGCTCAGAGCGACTCAAGATTAACCTTATCATGTCTAACAAAATTCGGTTATTCAGTTCGGACACATCGTCAATTGACGTGTTCCGGGAGGAGTCCTTATTGAAAGAATACTATACTCTTTCAAGTATTTTAGAAACTTATTGCTTAAGTATTTTTCATTACGGTCTTACCGTGACAGTTTAATACTTTAGCCGATTTGTTTGTCTATTTCGTGTCGAAACTTGAAAAGTATCTGATTTGTGTTTCAAAAGAAACACATAACCATAACGAGATGCCACATCCGTAAAGGTCACGAAGTATTCACATCCACCTCTAGCCTAGCTAGATATGGGCCCACTTGCTTCATTATGAACTAGGGCTAACAGATCAGTGGCATTTGCACTTTTACCAAGTAAATATGTTTTAGGCACTTTACCCAATAAACTAGATTCGTAGACTTTATTTCATTAGAATCAAATTTGTCCTAGTACCCACTCTTCGAAAGTGTGGATATACGAGTCTTGTTTAATTGTATCCCAGACAACAATGCCACAAATTAGTTTCTTCTGATCAAATCAGTTTGAGCTATTTGTTTGTCATGCTATAGATTTGAGATTTATTTATATTCAAAATATAAATTTTGTTATTCACATCTAATGTGTTTATCTCAATATTATCTTTATATAATAAAACACTTTAGTGTTCTATAATATAAAAGTTCACCCGCAGCGGGTTAAACTCTGATATAGAGATAATGTTTCTAGTCAAACTAGTTACATTATAACAGTTTCCTAATTTAAGTACATACCCGAAGGGTAGTTCCTAAAATTAGGTATCTACGGTTGAAACAACGACTTTCGTCCCGTTTCCGATTCGCAGATTAATCTCAACTGAAGTCAGTATCATGCTCATAGCAGATTCTGAACATCAATGTATATTTATGTATCACACTAAATATCTAAAATCCAATTTTAATACTAGTAGTGAACATAATTTTGACAAACATATTTGAAGTCAGAGCCTTGCTCGTCTTCAATTCCTTCATGTCTGCTTTGTTCAAACGGCAGTCACGCTTCCGCAATCCCGTTTGTTACATTTAGACAGACATTTTGGGATATGTCCTTTATCTTCCCAGAAGATTATAATGATTTTGCCTTTACCCTTTTTCACATTCCAGTAGCCTTTGGTCAAGCCTTGGCCTTCTAGAATATCGAAGTAAGGTGCGCCTTGCGCTACTTGCCTCATTGCAAACTTTGGCTTTATCTCCTTGAGAATAGCCATTAACTCTCCAAGAGTTATTATTGCAATTTTACTTCTAAGACCTATGAAGATCTATGAATATCCTTCAATTTCAATGTCATACTTTAAGGATCTAATCATTAGTTCTGATTAAGAAATTAAGGAGTTTATGCGACAAATGTAATGGATTAAGCACTAAAGTTATCATCACATAAATCTTCCAAAGATTATGCTCTAATATTTGCTTAACTCCGAGCTTAGGCTTAATATGTTATTTTATCAAATAAAGTAACTTATTATTTTCCAGGACCATCCTGAAATTTATTCCCAATTTTGAAAATTAAACCATTTAAACACATTTTCCCTAGGATTATGTTTTAAACGTTAATCTTTCATTGTATCTTGATTTTAATAGTCTAACTATTTAATCAACGATTTTAGGTACTTTTAAATATAATGATTATTATAGTCCAACTATATTAATCAACTATACTTTTAATTGTTTAAATACAGTCCAACTATTTTAAAACAACGATTTAAATATTAGTCCAACTAACATTTAATTTATTTGACGAATGATATTTATTTGAGCGCGTATGGCAAGTAATTAAACGAATATTGCAAATTCAATTCTTGCCTCCCACTATCTTGACTTTGGCCAACAAATTGTATGATAATTAACTAGGTAGATCTCTAAGATCAATCGGATCCCATCCAATTCCTAGATCCAATAGGGGGACATCCAAGTCCGAAACATATATCTTATATATGCCAATATATCCAATATATTACCTAACCTTTTTCCTCTGAATCAACTAAGCCTTGGCTTTGGCACAACAAACTTAGTGATCACAGTTAAGCGTGACCTATTGACCATGGAAAGCTTCGTAATCAATGTCGATGGACAAGAAGTGATCTTGACTTTGGCCAACAAATCACAACTTGGACAAGACACCGATATGGAACAAAGCTCTCGTGATTCAAACACATCCTTGATGGACAAAGGCCTTGACTTTGGCCAACAAACCAATGCGAGTCTCGGATCTTGAGTAAGAATCACTCAATGGAAGGAAAGACGCTTAATATTTTACGAGGGTTTTTCGTGTGCAAATTGGCAACCAATTTATTATCTTTGTTAAGGTCTCATCATCATACACCCTTAAACATGCATTCTAAACACATAATAAAGCGCGTATAAATAAATAATAATGATATGAGGATTGATACTATACACAATGATCCTAGATCAGCTCTCGTGATTCAAACACATCCTTGATGGACAAAGGCCTTGACTTTGGCCAAAAAACCAATGCGAGTCTCGGATCTTGAGTAAGAATCACTCAATGGAAGGAAAAACGCTTAATATTTTACGAGGGTTTTTCGTGTGCAAATTGGCAACCAATTTATTATCTTTGTTAAGGTCTCATCATCATACACCCTTAAACATGCATTCTAAACACATAATAAAGCGCGTATAAATAAATAATAATGATATGAGGATGGATACTATACACAATGATCCTAGATCAAATCTCTCCATTTCCTCTCTCCCGCTAGCACAAGTATTTACTTCTACCCGTTACACTACACTTCTAAAGAAACCTCATTTACATTGAGGGGAATGGGTGAGAAGAGAAATACACAGAGTATGGAGGTAATAGGCTGGACACGCAGGTCCAATTAATAAATTCCAAATTTATTACAACAATTTCTAAAATTGCCCCACCCATCTAATATCCATCTGATATACATTATTCATGCATCGCAACCATGTATTCACACAAGCATGTTATCAATCAATCTAATCAAATTAATTAATCTGATAATTAATGACCATCCAATGTTCAAACAACGATTTGATTTTGCGCGAGTCAAACTCATTTTGCGAATAAGTACTCAAAGTATAAATTCTTGAATTAAATTAAACTACATAATTAAATCCAATTCAATTTGTATTTAATACTAATTCAATTATTTAATTCCAAATTAAATATTACACTTTATTAATAAATCTTTACGACTTAAATTCCAAATTTAATCGTTACGGGTCTCAAAGCCCGATTAACATCTAATGTTAATTTAATTAAAGTCCAATGGGCTTTTAATTAATTTCTTTAAGGCGTGGGCTTCGGCAACCAAAGCCCAATCAAGGAGTAACCCCATAAGCCAAGAAATCAATTTAGGCCCAATTAAATTTATTAAGGTCCATTAGTCGCATTTGGGCTTTATGGAAGTGGTTTTGGGCCCAATTGGATCCAACCAATTTAGCCTAAATCCATCTTGGTACAACCAAGCCCAATTAGCCCAATAACAACTTTAAAAGCCCAATTTCCAAAATAAGCCCAAATAATTTAATTCCAAAATTTCCAAATTTCTCAATTAAATTAACTAAAGTGCATTACACAATTAATTACCCAAATCAATATTTCCAAAACATAAATTTGTACAATTAATCATGCTTATCATCAACAAAACATGTCAAACACATTTTATCAAAAAATCAAACCCATTCATGCTTCTTCAAGTCTCGGCAATGGAGGATTTTTATGTCCAATTTTAAATCCAATCCAATTGAATCCAATTAAACATTAAATCAACATACCCAACATGATTCTAACTCATCCAATGAATCAAAATCAAAAAATCCAAGACATTAGGGCTTCTCAAACTCTCGACCAAGCTAAGTGATTTGGGGAAAATTGTTCCAAACATCATTTCATCAAATTGATCCAATCAATCCTCAATTAAAACACATTTAAGCATACTCAATCATCCAATTTCATAAAATCATGCTCAAATACATTTTACCCGATTTTAAGCCCTAAATCAAATTTCATGCTTTTACTCCGCTCTGATACCATTGTTGGAGTTTCTACGGTCCCGAGGATCGAATAATCAAGCATAAAACACATGTGAATACAATCAACGAAGTTTCGGAATACTTACATCGAGCGGTTGAGCGACGCGGTGGACAACAAAAATTTATTTTCTGCCCCAAGGTGCATTCGGCAGTGGCAGTTTCTGTCCTCCATGGATTCGGCTTTGGTGGTCCTTCATCAAGCTCCAAGCTTTGTTAAATGATCCCAAACTCACGGGTGGGTTTCCCTATCACCTTCGCAAGACTCCGATGTGTGCTAGCACCCTTGATTTTTGCCACAAAAATCATTCTTTGCTTCCTCCTAGCTCACGGTTTTGAGCTGAACCAGTAAAGAGAAAACAGCCCCTCCATGGGCGTGAGTGAGAGAGAACAAAGTGAAGAGAGAGAGATGGCTGTTACCAAAAAATTGTATTAGATATTTGTTTTCAAAAAACAAATAAACATATACAATTTTGCCTTTTCCAAAAAGTCAAGCCATTAAGGCTCCAACCAATCACATCACTATTCACATCACTCAATCAATCAAGTGACAAGTTGTCACATCACTCAAAGTGATTAATGATTTGACGCTTGATGCGACTAGCGATTTGACGCTTGATGTGACTTACGTGCCGCACTCGAATTCGAAATGCGAATGCGCTCGCAAACACTCCCGGGCTCGGGTTCGCTAATTCCAAATTAACGAATTTTCCGTTGCGACGTAATTAAATGATTATGCCTAGCGAAATCACTATTCACATCGCTAACGAATTAATTCTAAATTAACTTGTTCGCCCGAATTAAAATCCAATTTCAATTCCGCGTCGAAATCCAATTTCGTATAATATATCAAATATATTATTTTATCGATTAATTCCAAATTAATCGTTATCTCTCTTTAAATGATATTTTATCCCAGATAAAATATCTCCGTAATTAATCCCAAATTAACTTTCTCTCCCATCTAATTAATCCCAGAATAATTAAAGTGCGAGTCATACGTCATCGGTGAATCTTTGGGAAGCGACCCATGAGATCTCCGGATATGTTGGCAGTAAATCTGGTCGTCGGACTATCTGAACACGTAAGTACTTAGTACTACGTTTGTACCGATTTACAAGACAATGTTGACTTCTAGCAAAGCGCCATGCTTACCCAATTTTCCAGAAACATCCTTACAGGAATATAGTGATCTATATCAGGCGTAGTATACATAGTATTGTGTATGTCGATCCAGTATCGGATGTCACGTGCTTGGCCTGGGGCTGGAATTGTGTCTGCCCCGTACGAAGCACATGTCGGATGTCTGGTAACTAGTCTATATAATCGGATATACATGACCTAGTCATAATATCCCGATGACTGCAGTACTTAAGAAAACCAGTACTGTATCCTATGTGACCATCATCTCCATATGACTGGAGTGATACTTTCGTCCTGACATCACACCCAACACACTACGATTCTCAATATACCCAGCAGAGGCATACACAGAACCTGTTAAAGCCCTGGACGACCAAAACTAAAATATATTGATTGTCGCAAGTATTAGCGGTGCAAGTCTCAGGTTAAGACCAAATACACCTACCCTGATTTCGGACTTCCATAGACACATAGTCATACTACCAATGGAATTCCGAGGGGGTCTATCCAGAGCGAAGCTGTTTCCCGTACCATCGGTAAAACACAACCTCCTATTACACTTGCATGAGTATCCTATACCCAAATATATGAGAACTATGCCGTTATGCCCTCATAACGCGCACAAGTGTAATACTAGTCTTTTACGCATTATCGATGTCCAATCTCGATAATACTTTGACTATGGATATTTAATGATTTATCCTTCGTGGATTGATACTGTCTCATATCATCTCAATCCAGGAACAAATCAAAAGGACCTCCTATTATTTATATATCTTGGTGATCTAATCACAAATGATAAGAGAGCAATCTCCTTTGTCACATAGTTAATTTGTACAACAACACCATGATCTGTACAAATAGTGACGTTATGGGTCATAACTATCCAACAATGATAAATATATAGGAGACAGCTAGGTGAAATAAGGATCCAGAATCTCTATCGTATTAGTTCCTCCTATAAATTTTTTTTTATATTTATTTATTAATTAAAATCTTTATTATTTGTTTTCTAAATAAAGTTTGGATTATCAATTATAGTACTTAGTGCGGGTTAACACAATCCATGTAGGTTCGACACTCTTCACTCATATTTATACTAAAACTTGATATCGTATACTTGCGGTACGATATAAAATATCACAACAAGTTTTTGGCATCGTTGCCGGGGATTGTTTGTTTAATTCACATTAATACTATTACCAAGTAATCTTAGCTTTAATTTAGATTTTATTTATTTTATTTTATTTTATTTTATTTATTTATTTATTTATTTTTATTTTTATTTTATTTTCTTTATTTTTGTCTTATGTTTTATTTTTTTTTTTATTTTTTTATTATTTTATTTTATATATATATATATATTTTTATATTGTTATATATATATATATATTCTTCCTTCTTTCATACGAGGAGAGTTGGAAAAGAAGCAATGACAGATCTTATTGGTGCACTGATAGCTCAAGTATCGTACCTTACGACTCATCTAGAAGTATTGACAAATCAAATGAGCCAACCGTCTATTGGAGCTGTTTCTGCTAATGGAATGCTTTTACCCAACAGAGGAGCATGATTTGAACAAGTATCATATATGAACAATCGGAATTTCAACAACTATAGAGGCAGAAACCTTGCAAACTCCTAATTATTATCATCCGAATTTTTCATATGCTAATATGGAGAACATCTTGCAAACTCCTTATGGCTTCAACTATCCAAGAGATGAGCAGAAACCTTCCTTAGAAAACCTCATGAGCACATTTGTATCTACAGCTTCAGATAGGTTTGAGAAGAATGAGTCAATGCTGGATAACATCGAAACACATATGGGCAATATGGGGGCAACATTGAAATCTTTAGAAGCGCAAATTGGGCTGCTTGTTTCTTCCATGGCCAATCAACAGACATGGGTGTTTCCAAGGAATATTGAATTCAATCCCAAAGAGCAATGTCAAATCATAACCTGTAGGAGCGGAAAAGAGATTAAAGACACCTCTCAGGACCAATGCAGTAAAGAAAAATAAATAGTATTTCGTGAGGATACAGTGTGACAATTCGATTATCTAAAATGTTTATAGATTTATTTTTTGTGAGTGAAGCCCACATTTCCATTTGCTGGTTGAGAGATATAATATGGAAGACTTTTTGGAATTCAACATAAAATCATCTCCTTCATTCTCTTGTTGCTCTCGGCAATGAGCAGAAAAATATGCTTACTGTCGCTCCTTATAGCTTGATTCGGGACTCGGTTTGCGTTGTATTTTAGAAAATAAAATTTGGGAATACAAATGGGTGTTTTGTGGTCGGTTTGGGGCTGTTTTTGTGAAATGATTGGACCTAAATTACTTCCCTCATTCACACAAAACATGGGCTATTTTTATGTGTGCTATGCTCGTGTAACGTGTGTAAAACAGTCAAGTTTTGTGTTGTTGTTCGGGAGCTAGAAAAATAGTTAAAAACAGAAGGGGAAAATGCTGGATAGTTTCAACTAAGAAGGGGAAAATGCACAAAAAGTTTTCAAGGTCAATCCCGGTGTTTAATATGCTTCCACTGAGCGGGAAATCGTTTCTTACATATTCGTGGCTTTAGGTCTCCTCTCAACCTTAGAATTATCTTTCTCCATAATCTTTAAGGCTATAGCCACTTTTTCCTTTTCTTTGTCCCTCTTGAGTTGCAATTTCACTTGATCATGGTGGACTAGCTTAGGTGTTAATGGATGTAAGTAATGGGATTCTCCTTATGTTTGAATGCAAACTTATTCTTATGCCCAACATATATAACCTTCTTATAACACTGTCAAGGTTTACTTAGAAGTATATGACTCGCGTGCATAGGAATCACATCGCATAACACATTATCAGTATAAGTCCCAATAGTAAAGGAAGTAATACTTGCTTAGAGATATTCACCTCTCCGCGGTTATTAAGCCATTACAACTTGTAAGGTTTAGGATGGTTCAACATACTCAACCATAATCTATCTACCAATGATGAACTAACCATATTAGAATAACTCCCTATCAACAATCATGATACAAGCCTTTCCATTCACTTGGCACCTAATGTGAAAAATGTTATCCCTTTGCAACTCAATATTATCCTCAATAACTTGTGTACTCAAGACTCGCTTGAAAATTAGAGAGATATTTTCTGGGAATGCATCCAAATTATCTCTATCATCTTTATCTTCTTCTTCACGCATCACACCTTCTTCGTCGGGCTCTTCATTCGTGGACTCATATCCACATCTTTCCTAGCTACCAAGGTGCACTTATTGGGACACCACAAAGAAATATTTCCCCACCCTTGGAACTTGAAGCACTTTACTTCTCTCGTTCTAGATGCGAAAACCTCAGACTTCACTTTAGGCTTCTCAATCTCTTTTGCTTTTCCACTGCTCTCAGCCTTGGGTTTAGAATAGCCACCATCCATCTTTTCATTACCAACCCACTTCCCTTTCCAAGTAGAGGTGTTTGACATAATGTACTTGGATGTTGACTTCTTTTTGAGCTTCGTTTCCATCTTGATTTCCATATGTAACATATCCTCTAAGTCCACGTAGTGATGTAATTCCATGATGTTGGAAATTTCTCTATTTAAGTCACCCAGAAACCTAGCCATAATGGCTTCGCTGTCCTCTACCACATTATCCCTAATAATGGCTACCTCAATTTCATTATAATAATACTTGATGCTATTGGATCCTTGAAACAAATCCTGAACCCTTTGGAAATTTTTTTTTGTAGTAGTGACTTAGAACAAATCTTTTTCGCTTGAGAGCCTTTAATTTCGTCTATGTCTCAATAGGTCTCTCATGGTCTCTTCTTCTACCAATGACGAATTGATCCCACCAAATAAAGGCATAGTTTATAAACTCAATAGCAGCTACACCCAAATTCTTTCATTTAGAAAAGTTGTGGGAGCTGAAGATGAACTCAATCTTTCGTTCCCACTCCAAATATGCCTCCGGATCATTCTTCCATTGGAAAGAGGGAATTTTCATTTTAATGCTGCCCAAGTGTAACACCTCGGTCATTTTAGCATGTTTATCATGTTCATATAGTTTATGCATGTGATTTTTTATATAGGTGTGGGGTCTGTGTATGGACCAACCCCGAGAAAGTCAAGTTCAGTCAAAATGTAAAGAAAATTTTAGAGTAACATTTTTATCACGTTCATTCCAGCATTCGAACATAACCAGTGTTCACGTTTGTGGCATGTTCTTTAGCCCGTTCGAATGAAACATTCTAGAGGGTTTTCATTCGACATTCGACGGGCGTTCAAAAGTGACTTGGCAGATTGTCCATGTTTGCGTGGCATGCATGTGGCGTTCGAACAACCCTGCGATTTTTAGAAGAAAACTATAGAATTCCGTGACCATATAAATAAGCCAACTTGTTCATTTTTCTCTCATCTTTCTCTCACGTCCTCCAAACATAAAACCCTTCACTCAGATCAAGATTAGATTAGAGTGATTTTCATGCATCCCTAAATGACAATGAAGCTAGTAAGTTTCCATATCTTCTTTTTTAGCTATTGCTTGCATCTTAGTATTATTTTACAAGCTCCTCATGTGCATCCATGGAAACTCACGCATGACCCATATTAGTTCCATGATTTTGGTAAATTATTGTGTTAATCATGCTTAGATTAGTAAATATTATCATGATTTGTGCATGATTTGAGTTGAATCGAAACCTAAGATTTAGGTTTAGACATTTCTATAAGTGTGGGGTATAGCTAGACATGATTCTCATGGTTTGAGGATGTATAAGCCAAGATTCATGTTGTTATTATTTTCTGATCATTTTGTGTGTGAAATGGTGTAATTGTCGCGAGTTGGCTATGCAATTTGGGTGTTTTGGCCGTGAACCCCCTTGGTGATGTCTTGAGTAATTTTCAGGTTTGATACATTGTGTTGGTACCTTGCAACAGCTTAGGATGTTAGAAAACGCCTTATGCTTCATGGGCATATACATTGTAAATTATCATTTAAACTTGCCTAAATTATACATTTTAAATTTCATGTTTTACAGTATATGATTTACATGTTTTCAAGTACAAGTAAATTATCATTTTCAAAACACCAGTAGAGTACCGTCCTCTCAACTTCAGTTTCAACTTGCCTAATTATTCTTTGGAAACTCTCTTAGGCTATTTCATGTTCACATCCAACTTCTTCTTCTTATGCGGTGCAAGGTTCCCGCTAAGTAGGTTACATGATTTCAGTTCATATTTCATTAGATTATAAGGATGTGAATGAAGATAAGATAGCTTAATGTGCAAGCAAGTAGGTTAAACTTAGTTATCTAGTGAATTTTTTTCCTTAAACTTTCTTGGATTTTCTTGATCTTTCTTGAAATTTATTATTTGTTTTTGATTTTATATTTCTTGATTGATGATTTTTTTAATTATATGATACCCAGAATGATCAAAGACTTAAAGAATAAAAAAGAACACAAAAAGAAATACAAAAATAAAACCAAAACCCATAACTAATGTTTGATAGAGAATTTGAGACTCGATATTTTCAGGGAAGATCTCTTTCCAACCACTATTGAACTCTTCTCCTCAAGTACTTATAAATCAATATATTATGGGTCTCATAACTTGTTCTGGATCAAAAGATAAAAATGTTTGAATTTTAGTGTGCGACTGGAAACTTCTGGTCCGCTAGAACTGATTTTTATTTTTATTTTGGAATTTTTTTTTACTTTAATGACTCAATAACACAACGAAAACTCACAAGAATATGAGCAAAATATGCAAGAATCAATGATATAATTAGAACTGAAACTTAAATAAAAGAATTAGTTGAAAGACTCAAAGAAAGATAATGAAGACTCAACAATAACACTAAGACCGAAACTATAAGGAGGACCATCCTTATAACAAAATCTGAAATAATGAAAAAGACTCAAAAAACAACAAGGATAGACAAAATTGACCTTGGAACCCTGAGCTGTTGATACCAAACTGGTAAGAACACTATTGTAGAAGCTTTATTTGTCTGAAGCCCCAAGACTATCGAATCCATTTTTTAGGAAACAAAACCTCTAGAGAACCTGCCTCTAACACTCTTTTTGTATTCTTGAAGAAATGTTATTAGCGAAGTTTAAAGACGCCACAAAGATTCACTAGTTCTTTGACAAGTCTTGTATTCAAATAATGAACAAAGATAATCTCCTTCTCTCATCAATGCACTCACGACAATATGCTTGAAAGTTGTATGTCTTTCACTAATGAGAATTAAGTCTTTAAATAATATGTACAATACTTGTCTAACTAGGAAAAATAAAACAAATCCTAATCTAACTCTAATAGGAAACTAGCTACCCAATCCTAATAGGGAACTAACTACTCAATCCTAATAGGAAACTAACTACCTAATCCAAATAAGAAAACTACCGTAGATAAGGTAACCAACTAATTTGACCACTAAATAAACTCAAATAACTAGTATTAAAGTCAAATTTTAATGTCTATGGCCCACATAAAAATTATATAAATATAATATAAAGAAATCAATTTAAGCCCAATATTCTTCCATATGCGCATCCTTGTAACTATTTGGGCTTGTATTGCTCTTATTAATCTTGCGCTTATTCTTTAATCACTTGGATCGAGTTGAAACAACTTGCACCATCTTCTTTATAGCCTACATGACTTGATTCTCCTCCTCGAGTGGATTTGTTGAATTCAGCCACAGATATTTGGGCTAGGCATACCATGGCTTATTTAATCTTCTTAATTGTATGCCTTGTAATTAGCTGTAACATCCCCAATACGGGAATGTTACCGGAAAGCAACAGATCCCACTGTCGCCTAAGCCTCTAACTCATGCACTATGGCACTTGCTCTTATCTTAATGCTATGCAATGCTTACTCAATCACACATGCAACTTAATAACTTAAATAAACTGAAATGTGAGATCATGAACATATATATATATATATATATATATATATATATATATATATATATGAAAGTATCTATAATATATACCAAACGTCAAACACATGTCAATGATACAACAAAATGACATCCAGAGAACTAAATTCTACATGCACATAGATTTGGAAAGATGGACCCGATAACTAGTGACTGCAGTATAGCTCTTGCCCTCGAACTGGGTCTCCAAAAGCAGCACATGGCTCACCAAAAGAAGAATCCTATAAAAGAACTAGGAAGTGGTGGGGGTGAGTCCTGAGGATCTCAGTGAGTGGAGTTACAAAATAAGAAACTAAATCAGTATATCTGAGCAAAACAAAAAAAATCATTCATTCTTAAAATGCTTTTGAACACTTTGTTTGAAAACTGGTTCTTTTCTTTAAAGTTGAGAAAAGCCTTTTTTGAAAACTTTCTGTGAAGAATATCTCTGGTACTGTGAAAAACTTGACGCATGGGGGCATTATGTATCGCCATCCCCCAAAGCATGCCACTCATGTCTTGGGGTGTTACGTATCACCGTCCCCCAAGCGACTGAACTAGAGTCAGTAGTACCGATCCATGCTACTATCTGACCCTGAAACCAGGATCTAGAGGTGTTAAGTATCATCGTCCCCCTAACCCTGAACTACGTGTGCACACGGTCTTTGTCCATCAATTCCATAAGTAAGTGCTGAGGTGAGTTTTTCCCCCATGCCTCGAAAAACATAACAGTATTGCTTTTAATTTTTAAAACTTTCAAATCAAACCTTACATAAAAAGTAACTGATAATTTAATAAGGCTAACGCCCTAAAACTTTTGAAAAAAATAAGTCTTGAAGAAAATCTTAATCAGAAACGAGTAATATAAATCAATTCATAAGAAAGATGAATCTCCACTCACAGATTTGAAGTCCGGTCAAGTTCCCTTCACATCGCTGGGGGCGAACGCGGCTCCCAATAAGTATCTATATGGAATACACTGAGTTAAAATCATAAGTTATAAAATACGGTTTGAAATCAAATTAAGTTCCTTAACCTAGTTGGATTATTCCCTTAGAACATTTTTATCCCTTAAAAGAAATGTAAAATAAAATTCAGACTCTTAGTTACGCGTCACACCATCTGAAAAAAAATTTAGTTTTTGGGTAAGAGTCGCGACGCCGGTCCCATCTGCGTCGCGATGCGCCCGTGTAAATCGAATGCACGCCTCTGCCTCGTTTGTGTCGCGACGTGAGCTTGGCGCGTCGCGACGCGACGCCTATTCCAGGGCCAGATTTCCATTCCTTCAATGGTTAGCCCCCAAATCCATTCCCACAGAATCCCAAACAAATACTACATCTTTAATACATCTTAATCATCAAATGACACTCCCAACCTCTCAAATTCACCCAAAATTCTATCATTCTTTCCTAATACTTCAATTAAAAAAAAAACATGAACATTCCCCATACATCAATTTCTTCACACAAAAATCACCCAAACTACATTATCATTGAGTCAACAACACACTTCACTCATCCAACTATCAATATTCAAAACATCAAAATTTGGGTCAAGTAACCTTACCTTATTTCAACTCATTTCTTCCTCAACAATGCACTATGATCTCCTTTATCTTCTTTTCAGGGTTTAGCTTGAATGGATTGCCTTGTTTGGCTTTAAGTTTTTTGACAAGAAAAATTGCAAGCTTTCTCTCATTCTCTCTCTCAAACCCACGACCAAAACAAGGGAAGAAGTGGAAGCATTTTCCTCTTTTTGTTATATACTTAGTAAATTTCTTGAAAAATCTAGGTAGTTTAATGTTTTGTTGGGCCTTGGCCTTGGGATTCTATCTTCTTTTATTTTTAATTTTGTTGGGCCATAAAAGAAATCAAGGAAAATCGGACTTAAAAATTAAGTAGGTGTTCGTTGTTCCTAAATCGATCCCGGAAATTATTTACTGGCCCGGAAAAGAAAACCCCATGCGTTCCTAGCCGAACAAAAATATTTGGGGTCGTTACATTAGCCCCATGGGAACTGGAAATGGATCAATTTCATGCTTGGTCGAGTCTGAAATAGGTCCATCTCCTTGTGTTCCTTAATTTGAATCACAGGCAGTCGGTTGGGGTCCGCAAATTTAACTCATAATTATGGGCTTCGAATTTAGAAAAATTTTAATTTTTAATGTATTATATAAATTGTTAATTTTTTTTATCATTTATTGATTGAGATCCTATTTTAAGAATTCGTTTAAGACCCCATAGAATTCAAGGTAATTCAGGCCGCCCCTGAAGCGAGCTTATTTTTTTAAGGAAAAAAATGAAGGTATGACACATATTCATTATTAGACAATTTTGATTCATGGTTCTTGCTTTTGTTATTAATTTTTCATTAACTATCAAAATTAGGAGAGAATTAGGGGTGAGCAAAGGTCGATTCAAAGTGAACCGAATTGACTGAAAATCGATCGATTCGAGATCTTAAGAACCGAATGATTAAAACCGAACCAAACCATTTTGGTTTGGTTCAATTTTAATATTTCAGTTCAATTTTGATTCGGTTCGATTTACAACTGAAATGAATCGATTTTTTAAAAGAATTCACCCCAAACATATCGGTTCAGTCTGTTCGATTCACGATTTTACAAACTAATCGGTTAACAGATATGGTTCATGATACGAACCGAACTGAACCGAACCAAATCAATAAGTTTAACTCAAACATAAATCGAATATAAATCGAAAAATTGAACCGAACTGATGTCTTCGGTTCCGTTAAGTTATTTTGCTTAACCCTAGAGAGAATAATGATGTTGCCTTTGAGAGCTTGACCGAGTATTTTCAAATAGATTTATTTGATTGGTCTTGTGAATTTAATTCATTAAAACAATATGAGTTAAAAAATCAATTTGATCTTTAACAGTTTTGGCCGTAAAAAAAAGACGTGGATGTATGTTATTCCTTTTTTATTTTATTTTATATATTTCTCTTTTCTGAAATTTAAATCAATGTGATGGTATTTGGTTGGAATGAGAGGATATGAGGTGAGAAGAAAGGAAAATGACGGGAGAGAAAAGGAGATGAAATGATGATGAAATTTGATTTCATTATTTGGTTTGTACAAATAATTTGATGGGAAAAGATGATTATATAATTTTTATGGATAAGTTTATCCTTTTATACTAAATATCAATATTTATTAGCAAATTTGTTTAAAAAAATCAATAAACTATAAGTTAAAAATAATCTAAAAATTGTAAAATATTTTTTAATTAAAATTAAAATTTATTTATTCAATGTTATTTTAATTATCAATGTTACTTTAATCAATTATAATAATTTTAAATATATTTATAATAAAATTATTATTAAATAAAAAAATTATTAATAATGTTAAATTAATAATGCTTTTATAAATAATTATAAATATGAAAAATAAATAACTAAAATAAATAATATTATATTATTAGTACCACCTTATGTGAATTGTAAAGTATACAATAATAATAGTAAAATCAAATTTTAGATAAATTTATAAATAAATTGCAGTTCCTTAATATTAAAATGAAATAAAATATGAATTATTGTTGTTGATAAGATTATCCTCAATATTCACTTTCAATAGAGCCACTGTCATAGTGTTTGTCAAAACATAAATTTTACATCTTAAGTAATTAACTCCTTTTACAAAATTGGTTGATAATGCATACCAAAGAGGATGGAAAAATACGGATTCGGATCCAAATTC
>SKCR01019487.1:0-85503 GCA_019454045.1 Zanthoxylum bungeanum | reverse complement strand
ATTCCACGTACCGTTTGGAAGAGTGCCAATATGTGTGCTTGTATGGTCAATATGTGTGCTTTTGTTTTTCTTGAATGTAATATGCAAAATTGTATGTTCGTTGCTATCTTGATATGTGTTAAGCATGCAAATTTGAATGTAAGATATATGTGAAATGCGTACATGAGTTTTACTTTACACATGAGAATTTAGAAGCATGATACTATTGGAAATAAGTGTTACTTAAGCTTAGTTAAATTATTACATGAATCCTTTCATTACAAGTGACATAAGTAAGGGACCATTCCGAACCCAACGGTTTGAGGTCTTCCCTTGCGAGGGGTGACTGCGGCCTTAAATCTTTGTCCCGGTTCACACCGGGTGGCGACTCCATGTTATTCAGTACTTCCCAAACTAGGCCGCGAGCCTAGAAACGGCGTCGCCCAGGTCCTGTGTCCTACACCAGTATCGATAATACTTCGACTAGGGATATTTAATGATTAAACCGTTTGTGGATTAATACTGTCTCATATCTTATTATTTCGATTTAATCATATGGACTTTTATCATTAATATATCCAAGTAATCCAATTACATTAATGATAAAATAGCAACTTCATTTTGTCACATAGTTAATTTGTACAAAAACACAATGTTCTTTACAAATAGTGATGCTATGGGTCATAATTGTCCAACACATAGTTCGTTGCTAATTAACGATGAAATTTGAGACAGACCTTATTTTTGTCTCTAAGTCCGTCGCAAATTTCGTTGTTATTCTGTCGCTAAATTCGCATCATTTGTAGGGATGGATCTTTTTTTTTGTCGCTAAATTCCGTCTCTAATTTCATTATCCGTTTAAATTCCATCTCTATTCCGTCGCTAAATTTTGAAACATATATTTCGTCGCTAAAATTTTTAATTTCTTGTAGTGCTTAAGGGTTGATTCGGTACTAGAACTGTTAAATTGTTCAAATCTTTCTATTACAAATAGAAAGATTAATATTCATAATATTTATGAACAAATCATTCATTAGAGAATCACTGGTATTTACGGCACAAAATAATTAGAAGGGTATAAAGAACATTATGGTCGGGTTCTAATTATGAGATACTCGTGGAGGGTCAATCTTTATGCAGTGATTATATCGGTGGACGCCGACGAGTTTCGGTATAAAATATATATGCAGTAACGAGAGAGCAGCTTTAGGTTTTTAGTGGAATAACCTAAAGTTAATAATTAGAATATTTATTAATAATTTTAATTAATTTTTTGATATTATTGGAGCTTGGAACTGTAGGTCCATTTGGTCCCCGTGTTAACTCATTACAGTATAGAAATCTATGAAATAATTGAATAGTCCAATTATGAATTCACTTAAGAAATATTAAATAATTGAGAATTATTTATTGACATAATTATTAATTTGATTAATGTCACACTCTGTAATTAAATATTAAAATATTTAATATATAGTTTTTATATTAATGATTGTTAGATAATCATTTAATATAGGATTTGATTTTTAAATTAAATTTGATTTATTTCAAAATCAAATATGTAATTTATATCATGATATAAGTTACATTAAATTTTAATTTCAAATAATGATATTTGATATCATAATTAATTGTTGAAATTAATAATTTTATAGTGACAAAAGGGCCCTTGGCCAAATAGTAATATTTACATTAGGGTTAGGATTAATTTTGTACAAGCATATTTTTAACCTATACCCTAGATATAAATATAAAGCATTTCTCTTATAAACATAACCGTAGCCACTTTTCTCATATTTTCAATGAGATTGAAAAAGAGAGAAAACAAGAGAAAGCATAAAAGAAATTTTTCTTAAGAAAAAAAATTTCTTAGGTAAGTTACCCAGAGCCAACTCTTATAGATTTATGATGATGAGTCATAACACGGAAGATTGAGTGGTGCCCCAATCCTAAACTGAACACACGCACACTGAACAAGAATAAACCAAACACTCAGCTCACGCATATGATGATCACAGCTCACGGATTTGATGACCAGAAGCAAAAACCAAAATTCAGCACACGCATATGATGACCAAAAGCAAAAACAAAGCACACCTCATGCATATGATGATGATCAAAAGCAAAGTCTATTTTGACTTTGACAATCACCCACATCAAAATAGAATTATCGACGTGGCAGTGTGCATGGCTTGCTTCGGTTTTGGAATTTTAACAGTCGCAAGCATTGCACGGAAATTGGATTGAATTTCGGGACAGTTCTTGTGGCTGTTTTTGTTGTATTTTATACAGAAAATTTTACCAATATAAAAGGCTGATTTGAGGTAATTTTGGGGCTGTTTCGGAGTAGAAAAACGGACCAGATCTGTGCCCCAATTTGCACCAAATCAATGAACAATTTCGAGTGTGCCGAGTGCAGTTTTTGTTGTTGTGAACTGCTGGAATTCACTGCTGTTTGGGGGCTGTTGGGTGTTAAAAACTTCAAATACAGTACGAAACAGTGAGCATAACACCTGGGCAGATTCGGAGAAAGAGGGAAGAGAGTATAAAAATTTTGAAGGTCGATCCCGGATGCCTAAGTCTCTTCCGCTACGCTAGGAAATCGGTTCCTACAAAAATTATACATGAGTGCATTAGTATCCATAAAATAATTTTTTGAAAACTTGACAAAATATTTACAGTTCCAGTACACAAGTATTTTGACGTCGACAGGATTGTAACTATAGAGATTTGACGTTTATATCTATATCTCTGGGATATATCCGGATAGCTGTGATGGAGGAATTAAACATATGCCATGTGTTGGACAATTAATTAAACATATGCCATGTGTTGATAAAAGGCAATTTCATTTGCTACATAATTAATTTCTACAAAAACAAAATGTCTTTTACAAATAGTGACGCTATGGGTCATAATTGTCCAACAATCTCCCACTTGGCCTATAGCCAGTCACTCAAGCATCTAACACCTGAACTATGTACATGTTGCACAAACTTTTGCTGAGGAATGGCTTTCGTCAGCGGATCTGCAATGCTGTCATCTGATGCGACCTTCTCGATCTTCACATCGCCACGATGTATGATCTCACAAATCAGATGGAAACGTCGAAGAACATGCTTGGATCGTTGATGAGACCGCGGTTCCTTAGCCTGCGCTATAGCGCCGTTATTGTCACAATACAATGGAACGGGCTCAGCTGCTAACGGAACTACTCCTAATCCAATTAGGAATTTACGGATCCAAACTGCCTCTTTTGTTGCTTCAGCTGCAGCAATATACTCTGCTTCTGTTGTTGAATCGGCAACAGTCTCTTGCTTGGAAGATTTCCAGCTCACTGCTCCGTTATTCAAACAAAACACGTACCCAAATTGCGACTTACAGTCGTCTTTATCGGTTTGGAAACTTGCATCGGTATACCCAGTTACCTCAAGTTCTCCATCTCCATAGATTAAGAAAGCATCCTTAGTTCGTCTAAGATACTTAGGATATTCTTAACCGCTATCCAGTGACCTTCACCTGGATCGGCCTGATAGCGACTACACATGCTCAAAGCATATGAGACATCAGGTCGTGTACATATCATGGCATACATGATTGATCCGACAGCCAAGGCGAACGGTATCCTACTTATATTGTCTCTCTCATCTTGAGTTTTAGGACACATGTCCATAGATAGAGTGACGCCATGTGACACTGGCAACAGTCCCCTCTTGGACTGATCCATGTTGAATCTTTTCAACACTTTGTCAATGTATGTGCTCTGGGAGAGTCCAAGCATCTTTCTAGATCTATCCCGGTAGATCTTTATTCCCAAAATAAAGGCTACTTCTCCCTTATCTTTCATGGAGAATTTTAATGAAAGTCAAGCTTTCACCGATGTTAACATGGGAATGTCATTGCCTATAAGCAATACATCGTCAACATAAAGGACAATGAAAGTCAGTGCGCTCCCACTAACCTTCTTGTATACACAAGGATCATCTTCGTTTTGAATGAAATCATATTCTTTTATGATCTCATCAAAACGTTGGTTCCAAGAACGCGAGGCTTGCTTTAATCCATAAATGGATCGATTTAACTTACAAACCTTGTTTGCAAGTCTTGGTACGACAAAACTGTCAGGCTATTGCATGTTAACATCCTCCAAAAGGTTTCCGTAAAGGAAAGCGGTTTTGACGTCCATCTGCCATATCTCATAATCGAAATATGCAGCAATAGCAAGCATTATCCAAATGGATTTAATCATGGCAACATGTGAGAAAGTTTCTTCGTAATCGACACCATGTCGTTGACGATACCACTTCGCTACAAGCCTAGCTTTGTACGTTTGTACGTTGCCATCCATGTCGGTCTTTTTCTTGAAGATCCACTTGCAACCAATAGGCTTTACGCCTTCTGGTGCATCAACCAGTGTCCAAACTTGGTTGGTATACATGGAATCCATTTCGGAGTTCAAGGCATCTTGCCATAAACCGGAGTCGATACCTTGTAACGCTTCCTCATACGTAGCCGGCTCGTCTTCCTCAATGAGATTGATATCTACATGAGGTGAGATCAGAAACCCATACCTCTCAGGTTGTTTTCTGACTCTCTTCGACCTACGTGGTCCTTGTGTATTCGAAGATTGTGGTACAGCTTCATCCCTAATGAACTGTTTATGTTCCGTTGAGGATTCTATGCCAGGAATAGTATCACTCTGATTTTCATCGAGTTCTACTTTTCTCCCACTTATCACTGCATTTAGGAATTCCTTCTTAAGGAAAACCGCATGTAGAGCAACAAAAAATTTGTTCTCTCGTGGGTGATAGAAGTAATATCATTTGGTTTCCCTAGGATATCCTACAAAAAGGCATTTATCCGATTTGGGTTCTAGTTTGGTACCTTCCAAACGTTTGACGTATGCCCAGCAACCCCAAATCTTCAGGAATGAGAAACCCGGTTTCTTTCCTGTCCATATCTCATACGAATCCTGTTGAACAGACTTTGACGGAACCTTATTCAAAATAAGTATTGCACTGTTCAATGCATATCCCCATAAGGAAATAGTTAGCTCAGTGCGACCCATCATAGACCTTACCATGTCTAACAAGGTTCGGTTTCTCTGTTCGGACACACTGTTTAATTGCGGTGTTCGGGAGGAGTCCACTGTGAAAGAATACCATATTCTTTCAAGTATTCAAGAAACTCATTTCTCAAGTATTTGCCACCACAGTCCGACCATAATGTCTTAATACTTTTACAGGTCTGTTTTTCAAATTCGTGTCGAAACTCTTTGAATTTCTCAAAAGTTTCCGACTTGTGTTTCATAAGATACACATAACCATAACGTGATGCATCATCCGTAAAGGTTACGAAGTATTCATATCCACCTCTAGCCTGGCTAGACATAGGCCCACAAACGTCACTATGAACAAGGGCTAACAGTTCGGTGGCTCGTACACATTTACCCTAAAAGGTGATTTAGGCATTTTGCCTAATAAGCATGATTCGCAGACGTCATATGAATCTGGATCAAATCTGTCCAAGTACCCACTCTTCGAAAGTGTGGATATGCGAGTCTTGCTTATGTGTCCCAGACGACAATGCCACATATAAGTTTCATCTTTATAACTTACTTTAAGCCTTTTGTTTGTTACATTTTGAGATTGGTTTATATTCAAAATATAAAGACCATTATTTACAACAGCAGTGCAAATTTCTATATCATTTTTATACATAAAACACCCAGTGTTTCTAAATACAGAAGTGTACCCACATTGGGCTAACATAGATACAGAAATAATATTCCTAGTCAAACTAGGTACATAATAACAGTCTGTAAGTTCAAGTACATGCCCCGATGGCAGTTCTAAAACAAAAGTACCAACGGCCAAAACAACGACTGGTGTCCCATTTACAACACGGAGGTCAATCTCTCCTGAAGCCAGTCTCCTGCTAATCCGCAGATCATGCACATCAGTACAAATTTGAGTACCACAACCAAAATAAAAAATCCAATTTTTAAAACTAGAAGTAGTCATGTTTATTTCTATAACAAACATATTTGAGGCCGGTGCCTTGCCCACCTTGATTTCCTTCCTGAGTGTCTTGTACTCGTGGCAGTGACGCTTCCAGTGACCCCGCTGTCCGCACTGAAGACAAACATCTTGGGATTTGTCCTTAGGCTTCCCAGAAGCCTTTGACGCTTTGCCATTGCCATTCTTCTTCTTCTTCTTCTTCTTCTTCTTGACACCTCCAGTCGCCTTGGGCCCAACCCTCGGAGTCCGAGATGTAGAAGCGAAGCGCGCCTCGCGCTTCTTGCCCTTAAAAAGTTCCTTTTCTGCCTCTCGCAGCGTAGACATCAGCTCTCCAAGAGTCTGCTCTTGGTTCATCATATTGTAGTTCATGATGAACCCACTTCAGGTGTCAGGGAAAGACTAGAAGATCAAATCTATAGAGGTCTCTACCTGAAAGACAATCCCCATTTGTCCAAGCTGCTCGATAACGGCAATCATCTGTGTCACATGATGTTCAACAGATTTACCCTCCGACATCCGAGCGCGGAAGAGCTTCTTCTGTAACTCATATCTTTACGATCTAAGATTAGATCAGTGTAGATCATTCAACTTTGCCAACATTGTATAGGGATCCAATCCTTGTTCTGTCGACGAAATTGCTGAGTCATAGCGGCAAGCATTACCGATTGAGCAGTTGCATTATCATCGCTATGAGTCTTCCAAAGCTCTAGCTCAAGCAACTTATCAGGTCGGGGCTTAGGCCCAAGAGGTCTCTCTATAGTATATAGCAGCCTCTCGGATCCAAGAACTATCCTTAGATTCATTTCCCAATCGGAAACGTTAGTGCCGTTAAAGACATTATCGCCAATGATGATGTCCCGGACACTATTCTTTCCAGTCATTTTAATTGTGATAATCCAATTATCCAATTAACAATATATGGGTATAGTCTAACTGTTACAAGAAAAATAAAATTATATTAGTCCAACTAATAAGAATAATTGACGAAATAATTTGAAAGCGCGTAAAGTTAAGTATTTGAATGAAATTGCAAATTCAATACTAGCCTCCAACTATTTTTCGGTGAGCCTCTAACCCTCTGTCGAGTACTTGGGAAACCTAGTTTCCTAGTTGGCTAGGATCCCGTTAAATAACACACAGTCTTGACTTTGGCCAACAAGCTGTATGATATTTAACTAGGTAGATCTCGAAGATCAATTGGATCTCATCCAATTCCTAGATCCGGTAGGTGGACCTCCAAGTCTGAAACACATACACAATGTATATGCCAATATATCCAATATATTTGCCTAACCTTTTTCCTCTGAATCAACTAAGCCTTGGCTTTGTCACAACAAGCTTAATTATTCCAGTTAAGCGGTACCCATTGACTTTGGAAAGCTTCGTAATCGATGTCGATGGACAAGAAGTGATCTTGACTTTGGCCAACAAATCACAACCTGGACAAGACACCGATATGGAACAAAGCCTTCATGATTCAAACACATCCGCGATGGACAAAGGTCTTGACTTTGGCCAATAAACCAGTGCCAATCTTGGATCTTGAGTAAGAATCACTCAATGGAAGGAAAAACGCTTAATATGTTTTAAGGGTTTTTTCGCGTAAATTGGCAACCAATTTATTATCTTTGTTAGGTCTCATCATACACCCTTAAGCATGCATTCTAAAAGCATAATAAGGCGCGAAAATAAATTAATAACGATATGTGGATGGATATTTAACAGATTTTTCCTAGAACAAATCACTCACTTTCCTCTCCCCGGCTAGCACTATTCTACTTCTACCCAATTACATCATACAATAAAAGAAACCTCATTAACATTGAGGGGAATTAGGTGAGAAGAGAATACAAAGAATCAATGAGAGATAAGGCTGGGCACGCAGGTCCAATTTAATAAATTCTAAATTTACAACAATTTCTAAAATTGCCCTTTCCCTTCTAATATCCATCCGATATACGCTATTCATTCATCACATCCATGTATTCATTCAAGCATGTTATTCAATCAATCAAATCAAATTAATTAATCTTTGAATATTGGTGATCATCCAATGTTCAAACAATGATTTGATTTGCTCGAGTCAAACTCGTTTGTGAATAAGTACTCAAAGTACGAATTCTTGAATTATATCGAATTACTCGTTAAATCTAATTTAATTCATATTCAATACTAATTCATTTATTTAATTTCAAATTAAATAACTACACTTTTTAATGCGTTTTAACGACGTAGATTCCAAATCTAATGTAATCGGATCCCAAAGCACAACTAACATCCAATGTTGTTTAATTAAAGTCCGATGGGCTTTCAATTGATTTCATAAGGCATGGACTTTGTTCAATATGGGTCAAACCAAAATACCAAGCCCAATTAAGGAATCACCCTCATTTGCCAAGAAACCAATTTCGGCCCATAAGGCCCAATTAAACTTTTAAAGCCCATTTGTTATATTTGGACTTAATGGAATGATTTAGGGCCAATATGGATCTAATACAATTTGCCTAAACCAACTTGGCACAACCAAGCCCATTAGGCCCAAATTCAATAATTACAAGCCCAATTCTAAATCAAGCCTAATTAATTAAACCTTAATATTCCAATTTTAAAATTCAATTAATTAAAGTGTTAAGCCATGATTAACCATTAAATTAACATTTCCAAAATACTAATCTAACCAATTAATCATGCTTTTCATCATCACACATGTCCAACATATTTGATTCAAAAATCATCTTATTACATGCTACAACAATCACGACATTTTAGGGTTTATATGTTCGATTCCGATTTCAATCCGATTGAATTATAAATCAACATTTCCCATTTGTTTCAAGTCATCCAATGATCAAAGGAACAAAAATATCATGACTTTAGGGCACTATAAGCATTCGGCCAAGCCTCATTTTTGGGGAAAAATTGATCCAATCTATTTTTCACAAAATTGATCACAAACAACTCCAAGTCATTCATTCACAAGCATGCTCAAACAAGTAATTTAGTCAAAACATGCTCAAAAACAATTTACCAAAATTTTGCCCTAAGTTTATTTCATGCTCAAAATGGCTCATTGATACCATTGTTGGGTTTCTAGGTTAATCCCAAGATCATATTAAGCATAGAAATAGAATGAATACACAAAGAAGAGTGGCGGAAATACACTTACATTGAACGGTTTTGGATGTGTTGAGAAGCAAAAAATTCCTCCAAGAAGTCCTTGAGAATTCGGCCAGGGTGATATCCCAAGCTCCAAGATTTGTCTTGTGATTCCAAGCTCTTAGAATATGTTTCCCTATCACCTTGTATTGATTCCTTGAAGGTGCTAGCTTTTAGAAAAATTGCCACAATTTTTCACTTCTTTTCCTTCCTTGTTCGGTCAAGAGTTAAAGAAATGGAGAGAGTAATTTTCTTGTGAAAACCGTGAATGGCTAAGGGAGAGAGAGAATGATTTTTGTTGATTTTATATTTCAATTTCAAAAATTAAAATAATGATATACCACAGTTGGTATATGTCAACAATGCCATCAAGTTTGGAGTGTTTAAGAAGTCATCACCAACTTCACCAAAACACATCACCAAAAAGAAACTTTAAAGTGACAACTGATGTGACATGTGATGTGACATGTGGGCCCTACTTGATTCAAAATTCGAGTGGGCCAGCAAACACTCCCGGGCTCGGGTTCGCTAGTTCCGAATTAACGAACTTTCGTCGTGACGTAATTAAATCGAATTTAATTAAATAATTATGCCTAGCAAAATTACTATTCATGTCACTAACGAATTAATTCTAACTTAACTCGTTTGCCCGAATTAAAATCTAATTTTAATTCCGCATCGAAATCTAATTTCTTTTAATATATCGAATATATTATTTTATCGATTAATTCCAAATTAATCGTTCTCTCTCTTCTAATAGTATTTTATCCCAGATAAAATCTCTCCGCAATTAATCCCAGATTAATTATGCTCGAATCATACATCATCGGTGAATCTTCGGGAAGCGACCCAAGAGATCCCTAGATATGTTGGTAGTAAATCCGGTCGTCGGACTATCCGAACACGTACGTACCTCGTACTACGTTCTTACCGATTTACGAGACAAGGTTGGCTTCTAGCAAAGCGCCATGCCTACCCAATTCTCCAGAAATATTCTTAATGGAATATATAATCTATGTCAGGTGTAGTATACATAGTATTGCATATCTCGATCCAGTATCGGATGTCACATGCAAGGCCTGGGGTTGGAATAGTGTCTGCCCCGTAAGAAGCATATATCGGATCACTAGCAACTAGTCTCTTTATTATCGGATAATCATGACCTAGTCATATTATCCTGATGGTTGCAACCCTTTAGAGAACCAGTTCTGTGTCCTTGCATGACCATCATCTCCATATGACTGAAGAGATACTTCCGTCTTGACATCACACCCAATATACTACGATTCTCAATAAACCCAGAAGAGGCATACACAGAACTTGTTAAAGTTCTGGACGACCAAAACCAAAGCGTATTGATTGTCGCAAGTACTAGCGATGCAAGTCTCAGGTTAAGACCAAATACACCTACCCTGATGCGGACTCCCATAGACACATAGTCATACTACCAATGGGATTCCGAGTGGTCTATCCAGAGCGAAGCTGTTTTCCGTACCATCGGTAAAACACAACCTCCTACCACACTTGCATAATTATCCAATACTTAAATATATGAGAACTATGTTTTTACGCTTCCATAACATGTACAAGTGCGATACTAGTCTATTCTGCATTATCAATGTCCAGTCTCGATAATACTACAACTATGGATATTTAATGATTAAACCGTCGTGGATTGATACTGTCTCATATCATCTCAATCCGGAACTAATCATAAGGAATTCATCATTCACACGTTTAAGTAATCTAATTACGAAATGATAAAAGGCAATTTCCTTTGCTACATAATTAATTTGTACAAAAACACAATGTCTTTTACAAATAGTGACGCTATGGGTCATAATTGTCCAACAAAATATTATGTTTTTGTACAATTAACTATGTGATAATAGGAAATTGCTATTTTATCATTATTGTAATTGGATTACTTGGATATATTTATATAATGATAAGAGTCCATATGGTTAAATCAGATTAATAAGATATGAGACAGTATTAATCCACGAACGATTTAATCATTAAATATCCATAGTCGTAGTATTATCGAGATTGGACATGGATAATGCGGAATAGACTAGCATTGCACTTATGCGCGTTATGGAAGCTTAACAGCATAGTTCTCATATGTTTAAGTATTGGATACTTATGCAAGTGTGGTAAGAGGTTCTGTTAGCGGTTGGACCGGGAACAATTTGCTATGGATAGACCCACTCGGAATCCCATTGGTAGTACGACTATGTTCTATGGGAATCCGAATCAGGGTAGGTGTATGTTATCTTTAACCTGAGACTTACATCTCTAGTACTTGCGACAATCAGTTTACTTTGGTATTGATCGTCCGGAGCTTTAACAGGTTCTGTGTATGCCTGTACTGGGTTTACTGAGAATCGTAGTGTATTTGATGTGATGTCAAGATGGGAGCATCACTTCAGTCATTTGGAGATGACGGTCACACATGATACGGTAATAGTACTCTTAAAAGCTGCACCTATCGGGAAAGTAAGACTAGGTCATGACTTTTCGATTACAGAGACTAGTTACTTGTGATCCAGTATATGCTTCGTATGGGGCAGACACAGGGCCAGCCCCAGGCCTAGTATGTGACATCCGATACTGGATCGTATTACGCATTACATAGTATTACCACGCCTGATAAAAATAATATTCCTCATCGGATATTTCTGGAGAATTGGGTAGGCACGTTGCTTTGTTAGAAGCCAACCATGTCTTGTAAATCGGTGAGAACTTGGTACGAGGTACGCACGTGTCAGATAGTCTGACAACCGAATTTACTGCCAATATATCCAGGAATCTCTTGGGTCGCTTCCAAAAGATTCACCAATGATATTTGACTCGAATATAATTAATCTGGGATTAATTAAGAGAGAGACAATTAATCTGAGATTAATTACGGTAAGAAATAATATGGGATTAAATTCGTACAGAAGAGATAGCTCGATTAATTTGGAATTAATCAGTAAAATAATTTTAATAGTTAAATTGGATTTTTCTATTTAATTTATTTATTTGGGCTAAAATAATATATCGGATATATAATTGAAATTGGATTTCAATATGAAATTAAAATTGGATTTTAATTCAAGCGAACAAATTAATTTGGAATTAATTCGTAAGCGACTTTCGTAATAATTTTGCGAGGCATCATTATTTTAATTAAATTGGATTTAATTATTTAGCGACGGAAAATTCGTTTAGTCGGATTAAACGAACCCGGGCCCAAAGTCTAGTTGTGTGAGCCAACTGGATTTTGAATTTAAAGTGGTGGGACCCACTTCACTCACATCACTTGTTATAGGTGTGGTGGTAGTGTTGGACAATTATGAGCCATAGCATAACTATTTGTAAAAGACATTGTTGTTTTTGTACAAATTAACTATGTGACAAAGGAAATTGCCATTTTATCATTTTGTAATTAGATTACTTGAATATATAAATGATAAAAGTCATTATGATTAGTTCCGGATTAATATGATATGAGACAGTATCAATCCACGAAAGGTTTTATCATTAAAATCCCTAGTCGTAATATTATCGAGACTGCACATCGATAATGCTGAATAGGCTAGTATTACACTTGTGCGCGTTATGGAAGCGTAACGACATAGTTCTCATATATTTGGGTATTGGATACTCATGCAAGTGTAATAGAATGTTCTGTTTACCGATGGTACGGGAACAACTTTGCTCTGGATAGACCCATCAGAATCCCATTAGTAGTATGACTATGTGTCTATGGGAATCCAAATCAGGGTAGGTGTATTTGGTCTTAACCTGAGACTTGCATCCCTAATACTTGCGACAATCGGTACGCTTTGGTTTTGGTCGTCCGGGACTTTAACAGGTTCTGTGTACGCCTCTTCTGGGTTTATTGAGAATCGTAGTGTATTGGGTGTGATGTCAATAAGGAAGTGTCACTTCAGTCATATGGAGATGATGATCACGTAAGGATACATAACTGGTACTATAATATGTTGCAACTATCGGGATATTATGACAAGGTCATGATTATCCTATTAAAGAGACTAGTTGCTAGTGATCTGATATATGCTTCGTACGGGGCAGACACAATTCCAGCCCCATGCCTAGCATATATATTTCTGGAGAGTTGTGTATGCACGGTGCTTTGCTAGAAGCCAACAATGTCTTGTAAATCGGTAAGAACAAGGTACGGGGTACGCACGTGTTCGGATAGTCCGACAACCAGATTTACTGCCAACATATCCATGGATCTCATGGGTCGCTTCCCAAAGATTCACCGATGACGTTTGACTCGAATATAATTAATCTAGGATTAATTAGAAGAGAGAAAATTAATATAGGATTAATTACGGCAAGAATTTATCTGGGATAAAATTCGAATAGTAGAGAGAAAACGATTAATTTTGAATTAATCGATTAAATAATATATTCGATATATTAATTGAAATTAGATTTCAAAGCGGAATTAAAATTAGATTTTAATTCGGGCGAACAAATTAATTTAGAATTAATTCGTAAGTGACTTTAATAATAATTTTGCTAGGCATAATTATTTAATTAAATTAGATTTAATCATGTCGCAACGGAAAATTCGTTAATTCGGAATTAAACGAACCTGGCCCCGAAGTATGTTAAGCGGGCCCACTCGAATTTTGAATTTTAAAGTGGGGCCCACCAACTCACATCACTAGTCAACTTTATTCACTTTTGGTTGATAGAAGTTGGTGGTGAATTTGTTGGTAACTTGTCAAATATACTTTGTCATTTTGGAATGACTATTACCAAAATTTGGATTTGGTATATGATAATTGACTTTTGGAAAATGAATTACACAACACAAAAATTGAAATCTCTCTCCATTTTTCCTAGCCATTGTCGATTGCTTCATCTCTCCAATTAAAAAGTTTTCTTCAAAATTTCTTCAAGGTAGCACTTACAATGAGTCAACCAAGGTGTTAGGGAAACAAATCCTAGAGTTTGGAACACAAGGGAAAGGCTTGGAGCTCTTCTCAAACACAAAAGTTTTGAACTTTCAACATCCAACGAAATCGATCAATGTAAGTTTTTCCGCAACTTCTTTGAGTATTCACATGAAATCATGACTTAGAAGATCCTTGGCATGTTCTAGGAACCCAAAAATGGTATCAGAGCATTTTTCTAAGCATGAAATGAATTTAGGGTCTATATACTTTAATTTGGGTTTTTTATGATTTGTGCATGATTTCTTCAAATTGATGATTTGGTTGAGCTTGGATGATGATGAATTAGATTTATACATCTTAAAAATTGAGAAAATAATTTGGATAAATTTTCCCATAATTTCCTTATCTTGACCGAAATATGAACCCTAGATATATCATGGTGATTTTTGATTTTAGACCATCAGATATGTTTAATACATGATGAGTATATTGATCGTTGATTTAATTAGATTGAAATAAAAATTGGATATAAATTGTGCCATATTGCCATGAGTTGAGAAGCATGATATAGATTGATTTTGCTTCAATTTGTGTTGGACATAAGTTGATAAATTAAAGCATGATTAATTAGTTTAATTGGTGTTTTGGAAATATTAATTTAACTAATTAATTGTGGCTAATACACTTTAATTAAAAATTAATGTGAAATTTGGAATTTTGTATTAATTAAAATTAGTCTTCAATTTTGAATTGGGCTAATATTGTTGTATTTGGGCTTAATGGGCTTGGTTGGGCTAAGTTGGTTTATGACAATTGGATTGGATCCAAATTGGGCCTAAAACCATTCCATAAAGTCCAAATATAATAATTGGCCCTTTAAATATTTAATTGGGCCTAATGGGCCAAATTTAATTTTATGGCAAATAAGGTGATTCCTTATTGGGCTTTGGTTGCCAAAGTCTATGCCTTAAGAATTAATTAAAATTCATTGGACTTTAAATAAATTGACATTGGATGTTAATTGAGCATTTGAGACCCATTAAGATTGGATTTAGAATCTAAGTCTAAAAGGCACTAAAATAAGTGTAATTATTTAATTTGTAATTAAATTAGAATTAGTATTGAATACAAATTAAATTGGATTTAAAATTGTAGTTCGATATAATTCAAGAATACAGACTTTGAGTACTTATTCTTAAACGAGTTGGACTCGCGCAAATCAAATCGTTGTTTGAACATTGGATGGTCATTAATTCAAGGATTAATAATTAGATTAGATTTATTGAATAACATACTTTGTGTGAATACATGGATGTATTGTATGAATAATGTATATCGGATGGATATTAGAAGGGTAAGGGCAATTTTGGAAATTATTGTAATAAATTTAGAATTTATTAAATTTGACCTGCGTGTCCAGCCTTATATCTCTTGACTCTTTGTACTTCTCTTCTCACAAATTCCCCTAAATGTAAATGATATTTCTTTCTTGTATTATGTAATTGGGTAGAAGTTAGAACAATGCTAGCCGGGGAGAGGAAATTGAGAGATTTATTCTAGGAACAATTTGTTAAATATCCATCCGTATATCCTTATTATTTATTCTGTGCCTTATTATGCTTTTAGAATGCATGCTTAAGGGTGTATGATGAGACCTAATCAAAGATAATAAATTGGTTGCCAATTTATGCGAAAAAACCCTCAATACAAATATTAAGCGATTTTCCTTCCATTGAGTGGTTCTCTCTCAAGATCCAAGATTGGCATTGGTTTGTTGGCCAAAGTCAAGATCAATGTCCATCACGGATGTGTTTGAACCACGAAAGCTTTGTTTCATATCGCATGTCTTGGGCAGTTGTGACTTGTTGGCCAAAATCAAGGTCACTTCTTGTTCATCGACATGGATTACGAAGCTTTCCCACTGTCAATGGGTCCCGCTTAACTGGAATCATTAAGATTGTTGAGCCAAAGCAAAGGCTTAGTTGATTCAGAGGAAAAGGTTAGGAAATATATTTGATATATTGACATATATATTGTATGTATGTTTCGGACTTAGAGGTCCACCTACCGGATCTAGGAATTAGATGGGATCCAATTGATCTTAGAGATCTACCTAGTTAATATCATATAGCTTGTTAGCCAAAGTCAAGGTTGTGTGTTATTTAATGGGATCCTAGCCCACTAGGAAACTAGGTTTCCCGAGTACTCAACGGAGGGTTAGAGGCTCCCCGAAAAATAGTGGGAGGCCAGTATTGAATTTGTAATTTTGTTCAAATACTTGCCAAAATACGCGCTTTCAAATTAATTTCATCATTTTATATATTTATATTAGTTGGACTAATATTTTATTATTTTTATTGTAACAGTTTGACTGTACCCAAAATTGTTAGTTGAATAGTTAGACTATTGCAATTAAGATGACCGGAAAGATCAACGTTATGGACATTATCATGGGAAAAAATGTCTTTAATGGTGCGAACTTTTCTGACTGGGATATGAACCTCAAGATTGTCCTGGGGGCTGAGAAGATGCTCTATACAGTAGGGAGACATCTCGGGCCTAAGCCCGGAATTGAGCAGCCGCTTGAGCTTGAGCTTTGGAAGACTCATAGTGATGACAACTCAACTGCTCAATCTGTCATGCTTGCTGCAATGACCCCACAATTTCGTCGTCAAAACAAGGGATTGGATCCCTATGAAATGATGTTGAACTTGAGGGACCTTCACCGATCTAACCTTAGATCGCAGAGGTACGAATTGCAGAAAAAGTTCTTTCGCTCTCGTATGTCAGAGGGTGCATCTGTCGAGCACCATGTGTCGTAGATGATTGCTAACATTGAACAACTGGGATAGTTGGGCATAGTCTTCGAGGCTGAGACTTCTATAGATTGCTAACATCTTAAAGTCTCTGTCTGACAGCTGGGGCGGGTTCATCATGAACTATAATATGATGAACCAAGAAAATACTCTTGGAGAGTTAATGACAATGTTGAAAGAGGCAGAAAAAGAGCTTTTAAAAGGCAAGAAGCGCGAGGTGCACTTCGCTTCGACATCTCAGTCTGCCAAGGCTTGGCCAAAGGCTACCGGATGTGTGAAGAAGAAGAAGAAAAGAAAGGGCAAGGCCAAATCATCAAATTCTTCTAGGAAGGCAAAGGACAAATCCCAAGATGTCTGCCTGCAATGTGGTAAACAGGGTCACTGGAAGCGTGACTGCAGTGAGTACAAGTCGTACATAAAGGAAGTGAAGGCGGGCAAGGCACCGGCTTCAGGTATGTTTGTTATAGAAATAAACATGTCTACTTCTAGTTTTAAAAATTAGATTTTTTATTCTGGTTGCGGTACTCATATATGTACTGATGTGCAGGATCTGCAGATTAGCAGGAGACTGGCTTCAGGAGAGATCGCCGTTTTGGCTGTTGGGACCTATATTTTGGAACTGCCCTCGGGGCATGTACTTAATTTATCAAACTGCTATTATGTACCTAGTTTTACTAGAAACATTATATCTGTAACTTGCTTAACCCAATGTGGGTATACTTTTGTATTCAGAAACACATGGTGTTTTGTTTATAAAAATGATTTTGAGATATGCAGTGTTGAGGTATACTTAATTCGGGGTGATGTTCTCGGCAATGTGAAGAGATGAGAAGAGAATTGTCTTTGTTGCTTCTTACTTGTGATTGGCGTGAATGCTAGGGCTTTTTTTTTGTATGTGTGAATCCGAGAGGAGGAAATGTTGGAATTTTGGTTTCTTTTATAGACCAAGGCTAGGGCTTCTCCTTGTTTGAAAAGGAAGGAATCAATTAGTGTCTTACAAGGAAAGTCTAATATTTGATTGGGGGACATGTCTTGGCTAGATTATGAATATGATATATTTAATTTGTTTTGTTTAGGCATGAGATTATTTTAATTTGGTTTATGATTTTTAGATTTTATTTAATTCCCCATGTGTTAAATATGCATTTTATTAATTTGGATGTGTTTTATGGGCTTTGGTGGGCTAATTGGGCTTGGGTGTGAGGCTAGGACCAAAATCAGAAACGCCGATTCGAACGTTACACGAACGCCCGCAATTTTTGCTTGACGTTCGAACGTGGTCACGAATGCAGCATGAACGAGAACAGTAAATTTGTGAAATGAATCCGATGACATACTTATTCTAAATTTCCCCTTCCGACGTCAGTTTCCCGCAACTTCCGTGACTTAAAAGGTAGTGTCTCCAAATGAGACTCATCATAGGGACTTACATGCAAAAATACAGTGCCTACAGTACCCCCACTTTGATGGGACTTGTGCAGTGTGTGACAGTGACAATCCTATCAAAGTTATACAATGCATTTTCACTTACCTGGCTCGCCAGCTGCCACCTGACTTGCCTGCAATTTCGAACTGAGTTGATGATGCAGTGGACCTCGATCCTGGGACGCATCCCAATAGCTGCAACCGACAACGGGGGCCTCGACCCTGGGACTCATCCCAATACCGCTGACAAAAGGTGGGCCTCGACCCTGGGACGCATCCTGAAACTGATGATGTAGTGGACCTCGATCCTAGGACGCATCCCAATAGCTATAACCAACAACGGGGGCCTCAACCCTGGGACGCAACTCAATACCACTGACAAAAGGTGGACCTCGACCCCGAGATGCATCCCGAAACTGATGATGCAGTGGACCTCGATCCTAGGACGCATCCCAATAGCTGCAACCGACATGTGTGTTGATGTGAGACTCAACCCCGGAACGCATCCCCAAAACTGCTGCTAGTATTGATGTGGGCCTCGCCCCTTGGGACGCATCCTAAAACTGCTGCTGGTATGTTGATGCTTCTGATCGACTTGTCTTTACCGCCTTCTATTTTCTTCTTCAAAACCTGTGAATATAAAACAAACACAAAACGAAAAACCAAAATGTGTTACGTGTATGCATGCATGCATGAGTTTCCTTATCCCGTCGGGTTAGGTCTTCTGCCAAGTCTTCTCTTTCTCAGGCAAAATACTACTTCAATCTGTCCACGTTGATCAGCTCAGTGAACTCATTACCTTCCAAGTTTGACAGTCTCACTGCTCAATTTCCAATTATCTTCTGCACTATGTAAGGTCCTTCCCAGTTAGGCCTGAACTTTCCTCTCGGATCTGTCGTCGACGGCCTTGACTGCTTAAGTACCAAATCACCCTTTTTGATCTTGATGGGACGTACCTTCTTGTTGAACACTCGGGCTAGTCTCTTCTGATATAACTGCATGTGATGTAAAGACCTCATTCTCTTGTCATCCAACAGTGCTAACTGATCAAACCACTATGCGGCCCATTCTTGTTCAGGTAACTCTGTTTCTGCTAATACCCTCATTGACTGTATCTCAACTTCCACTGGCAGTACTGCTTCCATTCCATAAACCAAAGAGTAAGGTGTGGCTCATGTTGCTGTTTTCACAAACGTTCTGTACCCCCACAAGGAGTACGACAATTTATCGGCCCAGTCTCTGTAGTTATCTGTCATCTTGGCTAACATTTTTCCTTATTGTCTTGTTGGCTGCCTCGAATGCCCCATTTGCCTGCGGTCTGTAAGACGATAACTTGTGATGGCCTATCCCGTACTTCTGCAGTTTTGCCTTAGTTTCCCCTTGGAACTGAACTCTGTTTTCTGTGACCACATGATGCGGCATACCATACCGACATATGAGATTTCGGGTTATGAACTTTACCATCTGCTTTGCTGTAACATTGCGGAATGATTCAGGTTCCACCCAATTTGAGAAGTAGTCTACTGCCACTACTATGAAGCGATATCCATTCGATGCATTTGGTCGAATCTCTCCAATAATATCAATTCCCCATGCTGAGAAAGGCCAAGGCTCTGACAACTCATGTAACTCTGTGTGAGGCAGATGATTCATATTACCATGTGCTTGACAATCGTAACAATGTTTTACCAGCTTCGCACAGTCTGTCTCCATTGTTAACCAATAGAAACCTTGTCTTGCAATCTTGCGAGACAAATTCAACCCATTCATGTGTGGTCCACATACCCCGGCATGTATTTCTTCCATTATCTTCTGAGCCTCTTCTCTTCTCAAACACTTTAGCTGAATGTAATTTGCTTGCCTCTTGTACAGTTCCCCTTTCAAAATCACATACTGGGAAGCTAACTTCTGAATGGCTAACCTGTCTTTTCTGCCTACTCCCTCCGGGAGTTCTTCGTGTTCCAGATACCTCTGAATGTCATGATACCAAGGTTTACCATCATTGATTTCTACTTCCAGGACTCTTTCTATCTCATAAATGGGTCTGTTTTCCATTGTCAGTACCAACAGTCTCATCACTAACTTCCTGGATTCTCCCAAGTCGCTGCAAGTGTAGCCAATGCATCTGCCATTTGATTCTCTTCTCGCAGCAAGTGCTGAAACTTACAATCGAGGATAGCCTGTGCCAACTTTCTGAGGTGAAAAAGGCAAGGTTTCAACCGTTCTTCCTTCAATTCCCATTCTCCCTGAATCTGTCTGATTACCAACATCGAATCTCCGTAGACCTCCACCCTCTCAGCCTTCAAGGCTATCAGTGCAGTCAATCCAAAAGCACATGCTTCGTACTCGGCCATGTTGTTGGTTACTCCGAATGTCAACCTCTTGGACATAGGCAAGGTTTCTCCTTCCGGGGTCACTATCACAATCCCAATTCCGGCTCCCTTGTAATTCACCGCTCTGTCAAAGTACATTTTCCATCCCAGAACTGTTATTGCCTGGATCTCTTCATCTTGAAATTCAAACTTATGCTGATCCCCTTCGATAGGTTGCAATGCCAGAAACTCTGCTACGGCTCGCCCCTTGATCACTTTGGAAGTGATGTACTCAATGTCAAACTCTGTCAGCAACACTAACCATCTGCCCAATTTTCCCACTAGCGAAGGCGCTGAATGCAGATATTTCAAAGGATTCTCCTTTGCCACTACCTGGATCTTGTAAGAATGGAAGTAATGCCGCAATTTTTTGGATGCCCATACTACTGCCAAACAATCTTCTCTACTTCTTGATAGCGGGCTTCATACGGAAACATTTTCTTACTGAGATAGTAGACTGCATGCTCTACCCCGGTCTCATCTGCCTGTACCATCATTGCACCCAGTGCTTCTGATTCTATAGCCAAATACAGTACCAAAGGCTTGCCCGATCTTGGAGGTTTCAATACATGAGGTTTTACCAAGTATTCTCTGATCTTGTCGAAGGCTGACTGACACTGCTCATTCCATTTCACTGGATGGTCCTTTCTCAACAGTTTGAAAATAGGCTCACAGACTAATGCCAACTTGGTGATGAACCGACTAATGTACTGAATTTTTCCCAGGAATGTTCTAACCTCTTTCTCTGTCTTCGGTGCCGGCATCTCAGTAATTGCCTTGATTTTCTCAGAATCTACTTCTATTCCTCCCATTCCCACTGTATGTCCCAGTAATTTTCCTGATGTTACCCTAAGCACACATTTCTTGGGATTCAACCGCAAGTTGTATTGGTCAACTCTCTGAAGGAACTTTTCCAACGCTTTTATATGTCCGATTCTGGTTTCTGATTTCACCATCATGTCATCCACATATACTTCAATCTCTTTGTGCATCAAGTCATGAAATAATGTAGTGGCCATCCGTTGATAAGTAGCTCCTGCATTCTTGAGCCCAAACGGCATTACTTTGTAACAATAAGTACCCCACTCTGTGACGAAGGCAGTTTTGTGCTTGTCTTCCTCAGCGATAAGAACCTGATTATACCCTGAAAACCCATCTGCAAATGAATACATGGCAGATAAAGCTGCACTATAACCTAGCACATCAATATGAGGTAGAGGAAAATCATCTTTCAGACAAGCCTTGTTGAGATCTCTGTAATCCACACACATTCTGACTTTCCCGTCTTTCTTCGGCATTGGCACAATATTTGCTAACCATTTGGGATACTTTACCACTTCCAGAAACCCCACATCTATCTGTTTCTTGACTTATTCTCTAACTTTCTCAACCCATTCTGGTCTCATCCGTCGGAGTTTATGTTTTACTAGCCTCGTATTCGGAAAAGTTGGTATTGTATGATGGGCAATACTTCTGTCTACCCCAGGCATGTCCTCGTAGGACCAAGCAAACACTTTGGCATATCTTACAAATATTTCATCTAATTTCTCCCTCTCCTCGGAGGTAACCTCACTTGCAATCAGAATTTCCTTGTGGTTCTCAGGCGTGCCCAAGTTAAATGCATTTGTTCTGGTTGAGCTGATATCATATATACTCAAGTCATGCAAATTGAAAGGAAGAGACTCAGGCAAGTAAGCAAAATGATTGTCTTTATTACTAGCAAAGGCAGAAGTACACTCAAATAAATCAGGAAGATAAATGTCTTCATCATCCACAGACATTTCTTCCTCCACAACCATATTTTTCTCAGTTTCTTCATCTTCTTCGAGAGTCAGGCTCTCCAATTTCATCAACTATTCTTCCCACTTATGTTCTTTTTTCACAACTTCTTCTGTCAACGGCTTTTCAGCCAACATATCCTGGAAGATCTCAAATCCAGGCACCACAATCCCATTAACTTCTATTGGTTCGGGCTCACCTTGATACTCTGAAGCCTTCACAAAGCATTCCATCAATTTCAACCCTTTCTTTTTAGCCCTCGGCTTTTCTTCATCAGACTTGTACCCCAAACCCCTTCGAGTGGTCTGACCTCTAAAGTTAGGCAATGTTGAACCTTTGCCCGGCTCGAACTTCATCTTTTCCATGATCCTAGCCACCCTAGGATTCACCCACTCCTCAAAAGTCGCTGACACTTGGTGTTGGTTTCTATTAAGGTCCCAAGATCATTAATAAACATGAAATCAAGTGTGAATAACAATCGAGAAGTTGCGGAATACTTACATCGATCGGTTGAGTGACGCGCGACGAACAAAAACAACTTTTCTGCCTTGTAGCAGGTCACGACAGTGAGCAGTCCAAGCTCATTGTTTCGGCCTTCAATCAACAAGATACCAAGCTCCAAGCTTCGTCATTTGATTCCCGGCTCATAGGTGGATTTCCCTATCACCTTCACATGTCTCGTAAGTGTGCTAGCACTTGTGATTTTGACACAAAATCCCACTCTTGCTTCCCTAACTGCTCGGTTTTTGGAGCAAAACCAGTGAGCATTTTTGCCTCCTTGGGCGTGAATGGAGAGAGATGAGAGAAAGAGAGAAATTGTGAGATGTGTTCCAATTTGTGTATCTTATACACAAATGTGAATTTCAAATTCATTTGGAATGAATTTGGCCTTTCAAAAGTCAAACAATTTAAATTCCACACCTACTTCCATCAACTCACATCAAGTTGTCAAGTCACATCACTCAAAGTGACATGTGATTTGAGGCTTGATGCGACTAATGATTTGACGCTTGATTTGACTTACGTGACGCACTCGAATTCGAAATGCGAATGCGCTCGTAAATAATCTCGGGCTCAGGTTCGCTAATTCCAAATTATCAAATTTTTCGTTACCTCGTAATTAAATGATTACGCCTAGCAAAATCACTATTCACGTCGCTAACGAATTAATTCTAAATTAATTCGTTCACCCGAATTAAAATCTAATTTTAATTCCGCGTCGAAATCTAATTTCGTTTAATATATCAAATATATTATTAATCGTTATCTCTCTTTTATGGATATTTTATCCCAGATAAAATATATCCGCAATTAATCACATATTAATTTTCTCTCTCATCTTATTAATCCCAGATTAATTTAGAGTGCGAGTCATACGTCATCGGTGAATCTTTGGGAAGCGACCAATGAGATCCCCGGATATATTGGCAGTAAATTCGATCGTCGGACTATCCGAACACGTAAGTACCTCGTACTACGTTTTACCGATTTACAAAAAAGGTTGGCCTCTAGCAAAGCGCCATGCCTACCCAATTCTCCGGAAATATCCTTACAGGAATGAAGGATCTATATCAGACGTAGTATTCTGTATTTCTGTCCAGTATCGGATGATCACGTGCTAGGCCTAGGGCTGGAATTGTGTCTACCCCGTACGAAGCACATGTCGGATGTCTGGTAACTAGTCTCTATAATCGGATAAACATGACCTTGTCATTTTATCCCGATAGCTGCAGCATTTAAGAGAACCAGTCCCGTATCCTACGTGACCATCATCTCCATATGACTGCAGTGACACTTCCGTCTTGACATCACACCCAACACACTACGATTCTCAATATACCCAGCATTGGTGTACACAGAACCTGTTAAAGCCCTGGACGACCGCAACCAAGTATATTGATTGTCGCAAGTATTAGCGGTGCAAGTCTCAGGTTAAGACCAAATACACCTACCCTGATTTCGGACATCCATAGACACATAGTCATACTACCAATGGAATTCCGAGGGGGTCTATCCAGAGCGAAGTTGTTTCCCATACCATCGGTAAAACACAACCTCATATTACACTTGCATGAGTATACTATACCCAAATATATGAGAACTATGCCGTTGTGCCCTCACAACGCGCACAAGTGTAATACTAGTCTTTTACGTATTTATCGATGTCCTATCTCGATAATACTCTGACTAGGGATATTTAATGATTTATCCTTCGTGGACTGATACTGTCTCATATCATTCTCCGTCCAGGAACAAATCATAGGGACCTCTCATCATTTATACATCTAGGTGATCTAATCACAAATGATAAGAGTGCAATCTTCTTGTCACATAGTTAATTTGTACAACAACACAATGATCTGTACAAATAGTGACGCTATGGGTCATAATTGTCCAAAAATCTCCCACTTGGCCTATAGCCAGTCACTAGAGTGTCTAACACCCGAACTATGTACGGTTGGCTCAAATTGCTGAGAAAGACTTTCGTCAGCGGATTTGCATGATTATCATCTGATGCGATTTATTCGATCATCACATCGCCACGATGTATGATCCGAACGAATCAGATGAATTGTCAAAGTATTTATCTGGATCGTTGATGAGACCATTAATTCCTTAGCCTGTGCTCAAGCCTAGCTCAGTTGCTAACAGAATTATTTCTATTCTAATTAGATTTATTATTGACCCATAATGCTTCTATTGCTGCCTCAGCTGCAGAAATAACCCGTATTTGTTGTTTATTCGGTAACAGTATCTTGCTAGGAAGATTTCCAGCTCACTGTACCGTTATTCAAACTGTATAGTACCTTTTGCGACTTATAGTCGTTATATCGGTTTTAGGAAAATTGCTACAGTGATCCCAGTCACTTCAAGTTCTCATTCTCCACAGATTAAGACATCATCCTTAGTTCTCTAAGAAACTAACGGATGTTCTTAACATCAATTCAGTGACTATCACTTAGATTGGCCTGTTTGTGAATCCATATGCTCAAAGCGTATGAGACACCAGGTCGCGTACATTTTTTAATGTACGATTCCATTGAGAGTTTTCGAAAGCCAAGCTTTCACCGATAGTTATTTTATGGGAATATCATTTACAAGAAATGACGTATTATCATTATTTTATAGGACATTATTGTCAGTGCGCTCCCACTAACCTCCTATATACACAAGAATCATTTACGTTTTGAATTAAATCATAAATCATTATGATTACATCAAAATGATAATTCTAAGAACCTATGCTTGCTTCAATCCAAACGTGGATCGAATAACCCGCAAACCTTGTTTACTAGTTTTGGTACGACAAAACCGACAGGATGTTGTAAACATCCTCCAAAAGGTTTCCTTTTCAGGAAAGCGATTTTCCCATTAAGCTGCCATATTTCACAAATGAAACATGCAGCATTAGCAAGCATTATCCAAATGGATTTACCGTGGCGACAGGTAAAAGGTTGAATCATAATCAACACAATGTTGATAACGATACCTTTCCGCTAAAAGCCTAGCTTTATACGTTGGTATGTTGCCTTCCATGTATGTCTTCCTTGAAGACTTATAAAGTACCTATAGGCACAATGCCTTGTGGTACATGAACTAGTATCCAAACATTTGATATACATGGAATCCATTTCAGACTCATGACACATTGTCATAATAGGGAGTCGATGCCTTGTATCACTTCCTCATACGAAGTCAGTTGGTATACCTCAATAGGATTAACATCTTTATGAGGTGAGATCAGAAACCCATACCCCAGGTTGTTTTCTGACTCTCTCTGACATACGTGGTTCTTGTGTATTCGAAGATTATGGTATAGATTCATCCTTGATGAACTATTTATGTTCCATTAGGAATCGATGCCTGGAATAGTATTACTCCGATTTTTCATCGAATTTTACTATCCTCCCACTTACCAATGCATATCGGTATTCCTTTTAGGAAAACCGCATGGTGAGCAACAATCTAATTGTTCTCTTGTGAGTTGTATAAGTACAATACTTATGGTATCCCTAGGATAACCTACAATTGGCACTTATCCAATTTGGGTTCTAGTTTGGTATCATCCAAACACATGCCTAGCATACCCAAATTATCAGGAATGAGAAACCCGGTTTCTTTCCCGTTCATATCTAATATGAAATCTGTCAAACAGATTTATATGGAACCTTATTCAAAATAAGTTATGCATTGTTATTGCTTATCCGTTGAAGGAAATAGTAGCTCAGAGCGACTCATGATTAACCTTATCATGTCCAACAAAATTTGGTTTATCCGTTCAGACACACCGTCAAACTGACATGTTCCGGGAGGAGTCCTCATTTGAAAGAATACTTTACTCTTTCAAGTATATTAGAAACTTATTGCTTAAGTATTTTCATCATGGTCTAACCGTGATGATTTTAATACTATAGCCGATCTGATTGTCTATTTCGTATCGAAACTGAAAGTTTCCGATTTGTGTTCTTCAAAAGAAACACATAACCATAACGCGATGCCACATCCGTAAAGGTCACGAAATATTCATATCCACCTCTAGCCTAGCTAGACATGGGCCCACTTGTTTCACTATGAACTAGGGCTAACAGATCAGTGGCAATTTCACTTTTACCAAGTAAATAGTGTTTTAGGCACTTTGTCCAATAAACTAGATTCGTAGACTTTATTTGAATGGAATCAAATCAGTCTGAGTACCCACTCTTCGAAAGTGTGAATATACGATTCTTGTTTGATTGTGTCCCAGACAACAATGCCACAATTAGTTTCTTAACTGATCAAATCAGTTCGAGCTATTTGTTTGTCACGTTATACGTTTGAGATTTATTTATATTCAAAATATAAATTCTGTATTACACATCTAATGTGTTTATCTCAATATCATCTTTATATAATGAAACACTTTAGTGTTCTAGAATATAAAGGTTCACCCGCAGCGGGTTAAACACTGATATAGAGATAATGTTTCTAGTCAAACTAGTTACATTATAACAGTTTCCAAATTTAGGTACACACCCGAAGGGTAGTTCCAAAACTTAGGTATCTACGGTTAAAACAGTGACTTTCGTCCGTTTTCAATTCGCAGATTAATCTCAATCTGAACTCAGTATCCTGCTCATAGCAGATTCTGAACATCAGTATATATATTTTATGTACCACACTAAGTATTTAAAATCTAATTTTAATAATAGTAGTGAACATAATGTTGACAAACATATTTGAAGTCTGAGCCCTGCTCGTCTTCAAATCCTTCATGTCTGCTTTGTCCAAACGGCAGTCACGCTTCCGCGATCCCGTTTGCCATAATTTATGCAGACATTTTGGGATATGTCATTTATCTTCCCAGAAGATTATAATGATTTTGCCTTTGCCAGTTTCAACACTCTAGAAGCCTTTGGCCAAGCCTTGGCCTTCTAGAATATCGAAGTAAGGTGCGCCTTGCGCTACTTGCCTAATTGCAAACCCTGACTTTATCTCCTTGAGAATAGTCGTTAACTCTCCAAGAGTTAATTATTGCAATTTAGTACTTCTAAAATCTAAGTATAGATTTTTGAAGATCCTTCAATTTTAGTATCATACTTTAAGGATCTAATCCTTAGTTCTGATTCAGAAATTAAGGATTCTACTACGACAAGCTTAATGGATTAAGCACTAAAGTTATCATCACATAAATCTTCCAAAGATTATGCTCTACTATTTGCTTAACTCCGGGCTTAGGCTTAATATATTATTTTTTCAAATAAAATAACTTATTATTTTTCCAGGACCATCCTGAAACTTTATTCTCAATTTGAAAATTAAACCATTTAAATACATTTTCCCTTGGATTATGTATTAAACGTCAATCTTTCAATTTTATCTTGATTCTAATAGTCCAACTATTTAATCAACGATTTCGGTACTATTTATTATAATGATTACAATAGTCCAACTATTTAATCAACAATAATTTAATAGATTAAAATCAATTATATTGATTACTATAATCCAATATAAATGAATAGTTTGAATATAGTCCAACTATTTATGAAAACAACAATTTAAATATTAGTCCAACTAACATTAATTTCTTTGATGAATTGATATTTGTTTGAGCGCGTATGGCGAGTAATAGAACGAGTATTGCAAATTCAATTCTTGCCTCCCACTATTTTTCGGCGAGCCTCTAACCCTCTGTCGAGTACTCGGGAAACCGCGTTTCCTAGTAGGCTAGGATCCTGTTAAATATCACACAATCTTGACTTTGGCCAACAAACTGTATGATCATTAACTAGGTAGATCTCTAAGATCGATTGGATCCAATCCAATTCCTAGATCCGGTAGAAGGACATCCAAGTCTGAAACATATATCTTATATATGCCAATACATCCAATGTATTACCTAACCTTTTTCCTCTGAATCAACTAAGCCTTGGCTTTGGCACAACACACTTAGTGATCCCAGTTAAGCGTGACCCATTGACCATGGAAAGCTTCATAATCAATGTCGATGGACAAGAAGTGGTCTTGACTTTGGCCAACAAGCCAATGCTAGTCTCGGATCTTGAGTGAGAATCACTCAATGGAAGGAAAGACGCATAATATTTTGCGAGGGTTTTTCGCGTGCAAATTAGCAACCAAATTATTATCTTTGTTAAGGTCTCATCATCATACAACCTTATACATGCATTCTAAACACATAATAAAGCGCGTATAAATAAATAATAATGATATGCGGATGGTTATTTTACACATTGATCCTAGATCAAATCTCTCATTTCTCTCTCTCTCTCCCGCTAGCACATGTATTCACTTCTACCCGTTACAATACACTTCTAAAGAAACCTCATTTACATTGAGGGGAATATGTGAGAAGAGAATACAAAGAAATGAGTGGTAATAAGGCTGGACACGCAGGTCCAATTAATAAATCAAATTTATTACAATAATTTCTAAAATTGTCCCACCCATCTAATATCCATCTGATATACATTATTCATGCATCGCAACCATGTATTCACACAAACATGTTATCAATCAATCTAATCAAATTAATTAATCTGATAATTAGTGACCATCCAATGTTCAAACAACGATTTGATTTTGCTCGAGTCAAACTCGTTTTTGCGAATAAGTACTCAAAGTATGAATTCTCGAATTAAATTAAACTACATCATTAAATCTAATTTAATATGCATTCAATTCTAATTCGCTATTTAATTCCAAATTAAATAATACACTTTAATAATAAAACTTTTACGACATAAATTCCAAATTTAATCGTTATGGGTCTCAACGCCCGATTAACGTCCAACGTTAATTTAATTAAGTCCAATGGGCTTTTAATTAATTTCTTAAGGCGTGGACTTTTGGTCAACTCGGGTCAAACCGAATAACCAAAATCCAATCCGGGAGTTACCCCATAAGCCTAGAAATCAATCTTGGCCCATTAGGCCCAATTAAACTTTAAAGGTCCATTAAGTCGCATTTGGGCTTTATGGATGCGGTTTTGGGCCTAATTGGATCCAGCCAATTTTGCCTAAACCCAACTTTGTACAACAAAGTCCAACAGCTCAATTACAACACTTAAAGCCCAAATCCAATTTTAAGGCCAATTAATTAAACAAAAAATCCAATTTCACATTTAATTACCTAAAGTGTATATCATGATTAATCACCCAAATTAACATTTCTAAAACATCAATTTATATAATTAATCATGCTCATTTACATCATCACATGTCCAACACTTTTGATTAAAATCAAACCCAATACATGCTTATCAAGGTCTCGGCCAAGGGAGGGGATTTGTGTCCGATTCGAATTCAATCCAATTAATTCCACAATCGACATTAAATCACATTCTCGAATGATTCTAACACATCCAATGATCAAAAATCAAAAAATCACCAAAAAAAATAGGGCTAAGGCATTCGACCAACACACAAATATTTGGGGAAAAATGTTCCAAACACAAATTCATGAAATTGATCTAATCAATATTCAATTAAACATCAATTAAGCATAGTCATTCATCCAATTTCACAAAATCATGCTCAAAATCAATTTACCCAATTTTAAGCCCAAAACTTTTTCATGCTCAAACCTTGCTCTAGATACCATTGTTGGTTTCTATTAAGGTCTCAATATCAATAATAAGCATGAAATCATGTGTGAATAACAATCGAGAAGTTGCGGAATACTTACATCGATCGGTTGAGCGACGCGCGATGAACAAAAACAACTTTTCTCCCTTGTAGCAGCTCACGGCAGTGAGCATTCTAAGCTCATTATTTCGGCCTTCAATCAACAAGATACCAAGCTCCAAGCTTCGTCATTTGATTTCCGGCTCATGGCTGGACTTCCCTATCACCTTCGCATGTCTCGTAAGTGTGCTAGCACTTGTGATTTTGCCACAAAAGCCCACTCTTGCTTCCCTTACTGCTCGATTTTTGGAGCAAAACCAGTGAGCATTTTTGCCTCCTTGGGCGTGAATGGAGAGAGATGAGAGAAATAGATAAATTGTGAGATGTGTTCCAAATTTGTGTATCTTATACACAAATGTGAATTTCAAATTCATTTGGAATGAATTTGGCCTTTCAAAAGTCAAATAATTTAAAGGTCACACCTACTTCCATCAACTCACATCAAGTTGTCAAGTCACATCACTCAAAGTGACATGTGATTTGACGCTTGATGCGACTAATGATTTGACGCTTGATTTGACTTGTGTGCCGCACTCGAATCCGAAATGCGAATGCGCTCACAAATAATCTCGGGCTCGGGTTCGCTAATTCCAAATTAACGAATTTTCTATTGCGTCTTAATTAAATGATTACGCCTAGCGAAATCACTATTCACATCGCTAACGAATTAATTCTAAATTAATTCGTTCGCCCGAATTAAAATCTAATTTTAATTCCGCGTCGAAATCCAATTTCGTTTAATATATCGAATATATTAATTAATCGATTAATTCCAAATTAATCGTTATCTCTCTTTTATGGATATTTTATCCCAGATAAAATATATTCGCAATTAATCCCAGATTACTTTTCTCTCTCATCTTATTAATCCCAGATTAATTTAGAGTGCGAGTCATACATCATCGGTGAATCTTTGGGAAGCGACCCATGAGATCCCCGGATATGTTGGCAGTAAATTCGGTCGTCGGACTACCCAAACACGTAAGTACCTCGTACTATGTTTTACCGATTTATAAGACAAGGTTGGCCTCTAGCAAAGTGCCATGCCTACCCAATTCTCCGGAAATATCCTTACATGAATAAAGGATCTATATCAGGCGTAGTATACGTAGTATTGTGTATTTCTGTCCAGTATCGGATGACATCCCAAACATTTTCTGCACTTGACGCTTGGATAAACCCACTGAACTCATAACTAAAACATACTGACGGAGATGGACCCTCGGATCCTCATTCCCGTTGAACTTAGCCATATCCGGCATCTTGAAATGAGCTGGCAACTGTTCTTCGAAGGTCATTGCCTCATAATCTAACAACTCTTTATGTTTACCCCTCATTTTGCGGGTAACTGTTTCAACCTGATCCCGAAGCTTCTGAAATTCTGCCTGAGACCCAATCACTCTGCCTATTGCATACTCTGCCATGTCATCATCAAAAGGGGGGATATCATCCCCCAACCCATTCGGAGGCTCCTCGCGCCTCACATTCTCAGAACTTCCCCCAGCACGAGGTACAGCCATACCAGCCATAGTAGTAGTCAAGGCTTGCAACTGTTCAGTAATTTTGGCGAGACCGTTTTCCAATGCTCTATCCAGGATACCTCGTTATCAGATGCACTCATATTTGTTACCGGTCTTTTAGTGAGTCTTCCATCTTCCCTAACCCAACGGGAATCTATGATGTCTTTTATAGACATAGAGGGTGTTAATAGGATATATGTATGCATGAGATGAATGAGATGCATGCGATACAAGGAATATATCAACTCATTAAAATTTTCACACAAATTGGCCCATCATCATTATAGAAGCTTTTGGGCTAACTGTCAAAGGAGTGAACTCATCCCAGTTTAAATGGCCCAACAAGTTCACATCTCATGGCAAGAAGTCCAACCGTAACCAAATGATAATGCTCATAAACACAAACATATAATGGCCCATTGGCGTTTTGGAAGCTTTTGGCCCAATCATCATAAGATACGTTCTTGTCCCAGTTTAAATGGCCCAACAAGCCCATACTTCATGACAAAAGGTCTGAATGGATCCAAACGACAATGTTCCCAAACACAAGCATATAATGGCCCATCGGCGTTTTAGAGGCTTTTTGGCCCATCATCATAAGATATGTTCTTGTCCCAGTTAAATGGCCCAACAAGCCCATACCTCATGACAAAAGGTCCGAATGGATCCAAACGACAATCTTCCAAACACAAGCATATAATGGCCCATCGGCGTTTTAGAGGCTTTTTGGCCCAATCATCATAAGATATGTTCTTGTCCCAGTTTAAATGGCCAACAAGCCCATACCTCATGACAAAAGGTCCGAATGGATCCAAACGACAATGTTCCCAAATACAAGCATACAAAAATAATTTCTACAGAGTGGCCTATCAACATTTCAGAAGCTTTTGGCCCAATTGTCATAGGATACGAACTTGTCCCAGTTTAAATGGCCCAACAAGTTCGCATTTCTGACAAGAAGTCCAACTGCATCCAAATGAGGATGGTCCACAAGCACAAGGAAATAGTTGCTATAGGCCATACAACTCCGCTCTACGTGTGGGTTTGCGGGAGTGTAGACAAAGACTCACGCTGGCGAATGATTGCCCACAACTAGGTCTTCTCACTCAAGGGTTCGAGCGACCAAGTGAGCGCACCTTTTTTATACCTTACAGTATGTGCCAACGAGTTTTGGTGTGTGACTGACTGTCAAATGGATTTCCCGTTGTAGATTCCCCAGAGGGAGGGCAGAGTGAACTCTCTTAAAAACCCAAGCCTCTTAGGCTCTTATCGCTTGGTGACAGGAATAAACAACGAGTCCTCCAAATTAGTCCATCACAATAGGCTACAAGTAAATGATTATCTAGGTGCCTTCATAGCTTTTCCTTATAGAAAGGTAGTGAATGAAGGAAGACACCAAACCATTACCCAGCCTTAAAAAGTGCCTTTGATTAAACCCATTTTAATCCACAGTAGACACGGTTAATTAAAGCACAAATCCAAACATTACAAGACATTATTACGGGGCCGATTCTCTATCCCCTGTGGAGTCGCCAGACTGTGGGACACAAAAACTGGGCCACGCATGCTGTTCTAGGCTCGCGGCCTAGTTGGGAGTACGGACTAGCCCGTGGGGGACTAAACCGGAGAATAATGGAGTCACCACCCAGTGTGAATCAGAACAAAGATTTAAGGCCGCACTCACCCCTCGCAAGGGAAGACCTCAAACCGTTGGGTTCGGAATGGTCCCTTACTTATGCCACTTGTAATGAAATGATTTGTGCAATAATTTAACCAAGCTTAAGTAACATTTATTTACAAGGATAATTTACTCCTAAGTTCGTATGCATAAGTACAAGGCTCATATCTAAGTTTGCATATAACCTATGTCCGAATTTTCATATAACATATTTGCATATAATCTATGTCTGAATTTGCATACAACCTATTTGCATATAATCTATGTCTCAATTTGCATGCATAAAGATGAATTGAAATACGGAAAGCATACAATGTCATAAGCATGTTGAATGGATGAATGCGGAAGCATAAGTAGATAACTACCGTGTAAACATGCATCATGGAAACGAACATGTGATCTTGTGAACACAATAAATGACTAACTGCGAGAATATGAACAATCAAAAAAGGTAAATGAAAAAATGAGTAACCATGCATGCGATGTGATGGAAGAGTGCCTGTTTACCATGGACGTTTGTGCCGCGTTCATAGCCACATTCGAACGGTAAACAAAAGGTTCGCATTCGAGTAGCGTTCGTAAACGCATTCGAATGAACTGAGACAGAAAACATACGTTCGTGCGGCATTCTGAAATGCGTTCGAACGGGGTTATAGCAGTGACCTCCAAAATGCAGTAAATAACATGACAATAATTGAACGGATGAATAGATGACACATAATAAATAATAACGGGCTAAAAGGCGTGGTAAAGGATTTTAACCCCTCGACAGAGAGGACCTTTAATCCAACTTACTAAGCCCATGCGCTAATAACATAATGCATATAAAAAATAAAGACAACGATATCGGAATTTGTATACCGGATTGAACACATCTTACATTCAACAGAATATATGTCATCCGGCACGGCGAAGCATCGTGGTAAAGGATTTTAACCCCTCGAAATGGAGGACCTTTAATCCAACTTACTAAGCCAATGCGCTAATAACATAATGCATATAAAAATAAAGACAACAATATCGGACTTCATATACCCCCGATTGAACACATCTTATATTCAAACGAATATACATCATCCGGCGCGGCAAAGCATCGTGGTAAAAGATTTTAACCCCTCGAAATGGAGGACCTTTAATCCAACTTACTAAGCCCATGTGCTATAACATAATGCATATAAAAATAAAGACAACAATATCAGACATCGTATACCCGATTGAACACATCTACATTCAACCGAATATACATCATCTGGCGCGGTAAAACATCGTGATAAATGATTTTAACCCCTCGAAATAGAGGACCTTTAATCCAACTTACTAAGCCCATGCGCTTTATCTCATCATTACACGAACAAATAACATGCAGAAATTAAATAGCGGATAGTAAATGAATCAAGATAACATAAAACAAAATATGTGCCGTTTACTCAAGTGGTACGTGGAGTTGTATCCCAAGTACAGACCGCACTACCGTCCATTCGGATTCGGCTACGGAATTTACGTCTTGGTTTCCATCCTATATACCACAAGAGACGGCACATTTTCCATTCATTCAAAGCCACAACATGCATCCACAAACGACTCTCATATGAAATAACTAAAACAATTAAAAGATGAATAAAAAATAAATACGAAAAGTACCATCAGGTCTAACCTTTTATGTCGACTCTCGGAAGTACCGTACACGGTCGTCGGAAGGGTTAAAGCTTCGCAACTTTTCAGGTTCACTGGTTCACGTCTTTGCTCGCTGTTTTGTTGTTCGGGCTGCTGTTTTTACTCCATTTTGATGTTGTTTTAATGCTGTTTTTTTTGTCACTGTTTTTGTGTATCGGGGGCTGTTTTTGCGATTTTTTAAAGGGGTTAGGGGCTGCTGTTTTGCGATTTCTTTTAGGGGTTTTAGAGTGCAGTTCTTGTTACTGTTTTTTGTGATTTAAGGAGCTGTATGAGGCTGCTATTTTCGATGGTTATAGGGCTGTATGGGGCTGCTGTCTTCGGTGGTTTAGCTTGCTGTTTGGGGGAGTGTTTCAATGGTGGTTTGTGAGGCAATGGAGATGGTGTTTTGGGTTGTTGTTTTACGGCAATGGGAGGGGAATTTATGGTGATGTTCTCGGCAATGTGAAGAGAGGAGAAGAGAATTTTCTTTGTTGCTTCTTACTTGTGGTTGGCGTGAATGCTAGGGCTTTTTTTATGTATGCGTGAATCTGAGATGATGAAGTGTTGGAATTTTGGTTTCTTTTATAGACCATGGCTAGGGCTTCTCCTTGTTTGAAAAGGAAGGAATCAATTAGTGTCTTACAAGGAAAGTCTAATATTTGATTGAAGGACATGTCTTGGCTGGATTGAAATATGATATATTTAATTTGTTTTGTTTAGGCATAAGATTATTTTAATTTGTATATGATTTTTAGATTTTATTTAATTCCCAATATGTTAAATATGCATTTTATTAATTTGGATGTGGTTTATGGGCTTTGGTGGGCTAATTGGGCTTGGGTGTGAGGCTAGCAGCAAAACCAGAAAAACCGACACCGTTCGATTGCCGATTCGAACGCTACATGAACGTCAGTAATCTGCTTGACGTTCAAACGTGGTCGCGAATGCAGCATGAACAAGAACAATGAACTTGTGAAATGAATTTGATGACATACTTATTCTGAATTTCCCCTTCCGAAGTCCGTTTCCCGCGACTTCCGCGAGTTAAAAGTTAGTGTCTCCAAATGAGACTCATCATAGGGACTTACATGCAAAAATACAGTACCTACACACAAATGGACAGCCCCTAACGACAACACATACACTCAAGGCTCTGGCTTCACATCCTCTCTCTCATACGTCTCCTCTCTCATCCAGCACCTCCACGGCTCTCTCTCTCTCTCGCCCATATTTCCTCTCTCTACAAAAAAAACCTAAAACAAAAACTCTAAGCTCTGGAGCAGCTTCATCTCTCTCGCCTCCATCATCTTCTCTCACTTACACAATCACCAAAACCCTGGACACTCTCACGGCCTATCTCAATCCTTCAAGTCTCTCTCTCTCATTTTACACAAAAATGAAACCCTAATCCTCTGGCTTCTCCCATCATCTTCCTCTCAACCACTCGGCAAACAATGAATAAACCCTAGAGCAACAGCTCTCCACTCTCTCTTCTCAAAAGCATTCTTAACGGCAAACCCTCAACCTTAAGCCACACACATAAAACCATTACCTCCACCAACCGATCACGAAATGAACAAAGACATATAAAACACGGACCCTTAGACCACAAAACCCTAGCTAACTCACAGGCCACACGCAACAACTAAACATACGAACCCTACCAGACACTCGGCTTCAGTCCTAATTCACGTGAATGACAGCCTCCAAGCCTCAGCTTTCTTCTTCTCCTCCACCAACCAAATAAACAAAGCAGCCCCAAGATTCCCAAGAGTCCGCCCGAAAACAACCCTAAAGCCACCATAAAAACCCTCCAACATAACAGCCACACACGACAAACATACAAAAACCTGGACACCACTCACTGACTGATACACGGACACACGACACACACACAAACCTGAGACACACTACATCAGTCATAAGCAAAAACCAAGAAAATAGACACTCATCAGCCAATTCACCTTCTCTCCACCCATAATCGACCAAGCCTGGCCCTCGATTAATCAAACGAACAAACAAGAAATAACCCTAAAGCCGTGACCAACCTGCAAACAAAAGTAAACCAAGAAATAAACAAAAGTCCAAAAGAGAAAGCAACAAGTGGAAAACCAACAAAGTAACAGCAACATTAACAATATAAATTGTCCTCATCTGACAAGCAAAACAGGCCAAACCGACAAAGACAAAACCCATTGACCGAAACAAAAAAATATAATAACCCTTCAAGCAGCCCTCTGACTGAAACCAAGCCACAAAAAGCAGCCAAGCACCGAAACAGTGATCCCAAAATCAGCAGTCCTTACCCCACCGAAAATCAGCCTTGAAACCAGTCCAAAAATCATCCAAAAACAGTATCAAAAATACCCCAAAACAGTGAGTAAAACAACCCAAATAGTCACGGAAAACATTCTCCAAACCAGTCCAAAAAATCGACCCAAAAAGCGAAGAAAATGGAGAAAACAGCGAGTGGAAAAAAAACAGCGGAAATGGTAAACCTTCCGACGACGTCCCAACGGGCTCCCGGTAAGCGACTTAAAAGGTAAAACCTGAGTGCACCCTATATTATATTTTATTTTGTCATGCTGGAAACGACATGCTTGGTTGGACGTGAAATATATATGACCGGGTATATGAAGTTCTACATTAAAGATGGCTAAACTTTTGGTCATATCTCTCTTTGATGTTCCGTTATTTATCTTTATTTTAATATTCCACATTTATTTGTTATTGGTCTTTTTATTTCGCATTTAATTTAATTTTATTGTTGTTTTATTATTCTGCATTTATTTTGTGTTACTTATCTTTCTTTTTTATTTCGCATATTTGTCTTTTTGGTTATTTATTGTTATTTTACCACATGCATTATTATATCTCACGTCTATTTTTATTTACATTGCGTCAATAATGGAGTGTTTTCTCTTGTGGTATATCGGATGGAAACCCATACGTAAATTCTGTAGCCGAATCGGAATGGACGGTTGTGCAGTCTGTACTTGGGATACAACTCCACTTACCACTCGGGAAATACTCGCATAAGCCTAATTAACATCCATTTATTTGCTATTAATTCAATGATGCTTCTCCGCATTTGATTATTTATTATTGTCATTGCCGCACTTCTCTGATTAAAATGTTTTTAGAATTATGCATTTGCTTTCACTTACATTTATGTTTATGGGTGTGCAACTTGTATGTCATTTGAATTATCTTGCATGTGTTGCACAAGACTTGGTTATATCATTGCTTAAACCAGTTCATTACAATTGGCATAAGTAAGGGAACATTCCGAACCTAACGGTTTGAGGTCTTCCCTTGCGAGGGGTGAGTGTGGCCTTAAATCATTTCCCAATTCACACTGGGTGGCGACTCCATTTGTTCTCCGGTTTAGTCCTCCGCGGGAACCTCTTTACCGTTCTCACAGTCTGGCGACTCCATTAGAGATAGAGAATCGGCCCCGAAATAATGCCTTGTAATGTTTTTGATTTTTGCTTTGGTTTCCCGAGTTTAATATATTTTGCATACCCTTTTTATCCCAATGGTGTCATGTATCCTGAAGTCGCTTTCGCTCGGAGCGGCAGATCGCTATATGGCATCATCATTCGTTGGCACGTACCTTAGGGTATAAAAAAGGTGCACTCATTTGGCCGCTCGAATCCTTGAGTGGGGAGACCTAGTTGTGGGCAACCCTTCGCCGACGAGAGCCTTTATCCATATCCTTATAAACCTGTATATGAACCATAATCATATATCCTATAGAAGTTGCCCCTTTATGCTTTTGATAACCAATGCATATTATATCTCATGCATCGCATGCATCTTATGCATCTCATGTATACACGCATCATGTTAACCCATGTTTCTTAAAAGCCATCATATATATCCATTGGGTTAAAGAAAGATAGATTTATCAAGAAGAGTTTAGCAAACATGGATATTGGGGAAGAGGAAGCTAAAAAAAATAAAAAAAACAATTACAGCAAGAATAGAAAGACCATTAGGGGGCCTTCAGCAAAAAAAATAAAAAGAGGAAAAAATAAAAAGGAAAAAAAAAAGAAAAAAAATTAGCCCTTAATAGTTAGGCATAAGTCCGATGATAAAATTGATTGCTTCAGAGTGAAACCTTAGAAACGATAAGTTCATGATACACTTTTATCTGATGATTTGAGTAATTGATCTAGGTTAGACTCGTGAGCACTTAATCATAGGTTTATAGTAGTGAAAACCTAAGTAGTCGGTAAGGTGACTAGTTGAAGAAATTGTAGGTCGATGAATTACCATTTTCTTAGATGTCTATCCTGATTTGCTTGTGTTATGATGTGTGGTATGGCTGAAAATAAAAGAAAAGTCTCTAAAGCAAAAAAAAAAAAAAAATTAAACCACCTATAACTGATAAGCGTGAAGCTACCCATGGGCGAGTATTAGGATCACCATGAGGAGAAATGCTACCTTAAAGGGTAGATGTGTTGGAAAAAAAAAGAAAAAAAAAAGAAGAAGAAGATAAAAAAGAAATAGAGACAAAAGAAAAAGAAAACCAAACCTTATTGAGAATTGAAAAACAATTGCAGAGCATAATTGAGACATCTAGGTTGGTTTGACCCATCGATCTCTCTCACCCTAAACAAACCCACAAGCCAATAAAACCCTAAATTAATAAACACACATGGACAACCCCTAATGACAACACATACACTCAAGGCTCTTGCTTCACATCCTCTCTCTCCCACGTCTCCTCTCTCATCCAACACCTCCACGATTCTCTCTCTCTCACCCCTATTTCCTCTCTCTACAAAAAACCTAAAACAAAAACCCTAAGCTCCAGTACAACACCCTCTCTCTCGCCTCCATCATCTTCTCTCACTTACACAATCACCAAAACCATTGACACTCACACGGCCCCTCTCACTCCTTCACGTCTCTCTCTCTCATTTTACACAAAAATGAAACCAATCCTCTGGCTTCTCCCATCATCTCCCTCTCAACCACTCATAAAACAATAAATAAACCAAAGAGCAACATCTCTCCACTCTCTCATCTCAAAAGCACTCTTCAAGGCAAAGCCTCAACCTTAAGCCACACATATATCCAGCCATTACTCCACCAACCGATCACAAAATGAACAAAGACATATAAAACACAGTCCCTAGACCACAAAGCCCTAGCTAACTCACAGCTGCACGCATCAACTAAACATACAAACCCTACCAGACACTCGGCTTCAGACCTAATTCACGTGAACGGCAGGCTCCAAGCCTCGGCTTTCTTCTTCTGCTCCACCAACCGAATAAACAAAGCAGCCCCAAGATTCCCAATAGTCCGCCCGAAAACAACCTTAAAGCCACCATGAAAACCCTCCAACAAAACAGCCACACACGACACACATATAAAAACCTGGACACCACTCACTGACCGATACACAGACACACGACACACACACAAACCTGAGACACACGGCAGCAGTCACAAGCAAGAACCAAGAAAATAGACACTCATCAGCCAATTCACCTTCTCTCCACCCACAATCGACCAAGCCTGGCCCTTGACTAATCAAACGAACAAAAAAGAAATAACCCTAAAGTCGTGACCAACCTGCAAACAAAAGTAAACCAAGAAATAAACAAAAAACCAAAGAGAGAAAGCAACAAATGGAAGACCAACAAAGTAACAGCAATGTGAAGAACAAGATCAAACCAGCCACGTGAACAATATAAACTGTCCTCAAGTGACAAGCAAAACAGGCCAAACCGACAAAAACAAAACCCCTTGACCGAAAAAAAAATTTAATAACCCTTCAAGCAGCCCCCTGACCGAAACCAGGCCAAAAAAAAGCAGCCAAGCACCGAAACAGTGATCCCAAAATCAGCAGCCCTTACCCCTCCGAAAATCAGCCCTGAAACCAGTCCAAAATCATCCAAAAACAGTATCAAAAATACCCCAAAACATTAAGTAAAAAAACCCAAACAGTCACGGAAAAAGTCTTCAAACCAGTCCAAAAAAACGGTCCTAAACAGCCGAAGAAAACGGAGAAAACAGCTTGTGGAAACCAAAAAAAAATTAGCGTAAATGTTAACCCTTCTAGCGACGTCCCAACGCGCTCTCGGTAAGTGACTTAAAAGGTAAGACCTGAAGGCACCCTATATTATATTTTATTTTGTCATCCTGGAAACGGCATGCTTGGTTAGACGTGAAAGACGTCCGACCGGGTATACGAAGTCCTACATTAAAGACGACCAAACTTTTGGTCACATCTTTCTTTGACGTTCCGTTATTTATCTTTATTTTAATATTCCGCATTTATTTGTTATTGGTCTTTTTATTTCGCATTTAATTTACTTTTATTGTTGTTTTATTATTCTGCATTTATTTTGTGTTACATAAATTCTTTTTTTTTTTTCATATATTTGTCTTTTTGGTTATTTTTTGTTATTTTGCCACATTCATTATTATATCTCACGTCTATTTTTATTTACATTGCGTCAATTATGAAGTGTTTTCTCTTGTTGTATATCAGATGGAAACACAGACGTAAATTCCGTAGCCGAATCCGAATGGATGGTAGTGCGGTCTGTACTTGGGATACAACTCCACGTACCACTCGGGAAATGCTCGCATAAGCCTAATTAACCTCCCTTTATTTGCTATTAATTCATTGACGCTTTTCCGCATTTGATTATTTATTATTGTCATTGCTGCACTTCTGTGATTAACATGTTTTTAGAATTATGCCATTTCTTTCACTTACATTTATGTTTATTGGTGTGCAAAATTGTATGTCATTTGAATTATCTTGCATGTGTTGCATAAGACTTGGTTATATCATTGCTAAAACCAGTTCATTACAATTGCCATAAGTAAGGGACCATTCCGAACCCAACGGTTTGAGGACTTCCCTTGCGAGGGGTGAGTGCGGCCTTAAATCATTTCCCAGTTCACACGGGGTGGCGACTCCATTTATTCTCCGATTTAGTCCTCTGCGGGCACCTATGTACCGTTCCCACAATGCCTAAAACATCTTTTAGCAGTAAAGGTACACGTGCCATCGAACCGTTAGCCCTCGTTCATAGTGACGTATGCGGGCCCATGTCTAGCCAGGCTAGAGGTAGATATGAATACTTCGTAACCTTTACGGATAATGCATCGCGTTATGGTTATGTGAATCTTATGAGACACAAGTCAGAAACCTTTGAGAAATTCAAAGAGTTTCGACACGAAGTAGAAAAGAAGACCGGGAAAAGTATTAAAACATTACGGTCGGACCGTGGTGGAGAATACTTGAGCAATGAGTTTCTTGATTACTTGAAAGAGTATGGTATTCTTTCACAGTGGAGAGAAATCGGGTTTCTCATTCCTAAATATTTGGGGATTCTGGGCATACGTTAAAAACGTTGGATGGTACCAAACTTGAACCCAAATCAGATAAGTACCTATTTGTAGGTTATCCTAGGGAAACCAAAGGATATTACTTCTACCAACCACAAGAGAACAATATATTTGTTGGTCTACATGCGGTTTTCCTTGAAAATTTTTTTTTTAAATGCAGTGGTAAGTGGGAGGAATGTAGAACTCGATGAAAATCGGAGTGATACTGTTCCTCGCACAGACTCCCAAACGGAACATGAACAGTTCATCAGTGATGAGACTGTACCACAGTCTTCTAATACACAAGAACTGCGTAGGTCAGAGAGACTCAGAAAACAACCTGAGATGTATGGGTTTCTGATCTCACCTCACGTAGATATTAATATTATTGAGGATAATGAGCCGGCTACGTGATGAGGAAACGATACAAGATATAAACTCCCCTTTATGGCAAGAAGCCATGAAGTCTGAAATGGATTCCATGTATACCAACCAAGTTTGGACACTGGTTGATGCACCAAAAGGCGTAAAGCCTATTGGTTGTAAATGGGTCTTCAAGAAGAAGACGGACATGGATGGCAACATACAAACATACAAAGCTAGGCTTGTAGCGATAGGGTATCATCAACGACATGGTGTCAATTATGATGAAACTTTTTCACTTGTTTCCATGATTAAATCCATTAGGATAATGTTTGTTATTGCTGCAAATTTTGATTATGAAATATGGCAGATGGACGTCAAAATCGCTTTCCTTAACGAAAACCTTTTGGAAGATGTTTATATGCAACAGCCTGAAGGTTTTGTCGTACTAAAACATGCAAACGATGTTTTAAGTTAAATCGATACATTTATGGATTGAAGCAAGCATCGCGTTCTTGGAAAAAATGTTTTGATGAGATCATAAAAGAATATGACTTTGTTCAAAATGAGGATGATCCTTGTGTATATAAGAAGGTTAGTGGGAGCGCACTGAGATTCATTGTCCTTTACGTTGATGATGTATTGCTTATTGGCAATGACATTCCCATGCTACAATTGGTGAAAGCTTGGCTTTCATTAAAATTCACCATGAAAGATTTGGGAGAATCAGCTTTTATTCTAGGAATAAAGATCTACCGGGATAGATCTAGAAGCTGATTGGACTCTCCCAGAGCACATACATTAATAAAGGACATGTGTCATAAAACTCAAGATGAGAGAGACAACATAAGTCGGATCTCGTTCGCTTATGTAGTCAGATCGATCATGACTGCCATGATATGTATGCGACCTGTTGTCTCGTATGCTTTGAGAATGTGCAGTCGCTATCAGGCCAAACCAGGTGATGGTCACTGGGTTGCGGTTAAGAACATCCTTAAGTATCTTAGACGAACTAAGGATTCTTTCTTAGTCTATGGAGATTGAGAAATTGAGGTAACTGGGTTTCCCGATGCAAGTTGCCAAACCGATAAAGATGACTGTAAGTCACAATCCGGGTACATATTTTGTTTGAACAACGGAGCTGTGAGTTGGAAATCTTCCAAGCAAGAGACTATTGCCGATTCAACAACAGAAGCAGAATCTATCGCTACAATTGAGGCAGTAAAAGACGCAGTTTGGATCCGTAAATTCCTAATTGGATTAGGAGTAGTTCCGTTAGCAGCTAAGCCCATTCTTTTGTATTGTGACAATAACGGGGCTATAGCACAGGCTAAGGAATCGCGGTCTCATCAAAGATCCAAGCATGTACTTTGACGTTTCCATCTGATTCGTGAGATTATACATCATGGTGATGTGAAGATCGAGAAGGTCGCATCAGATGACAACATTGCAGATCCGCTGACGAAGGCTATTTCTCAGTAAAATTTTGAGCGACATGTACATAGTTCAGGTGTTAGATACTTGAGTGATTGGCTATAGGCCAAGTGGGAGATTGTTGGACAATTATGACCCATAACATCACTATTTGTAAAAGGCATTGTGGTTTTTGTACAAATTAACTATGTGACAAAGGAAATTGCCATTTTATCATTTTGTAATTAGATTACTTGAATATATAAATGATAAAAGTCATTATGATTAGTTCCAGATTAATAAGATATGAGAGAATATCAATCCATGAAAGGTTTAATCATTAAAATCCATAGTCGTAGTATTATCGAGACTGGACTTCGATAATGCGGAATAGGCTAGTATTACATTTGTGCGCGTCATGGAAGCGTAACATCATAGTTCTCATATATTTGGGTATTGGACACTCATGCAAGTGTAATAGGAGGTTCTATTTACCGATGGTAGGGGAACAGCTTCGCTCTAGATAGACCCCTCAGAATCCCATTGGTAGTATGACTATGTGTCTATGGGAATCCGAATCAGGGTAGGTGTATTTGGTCTTAACTTGAGACTTGCATCGCTAATACTTGTGACAATCAGTACGTTTTGTTTTTGGTCGTTCGGGACTTTAACAGGTTCTGTGTACGCCTTTTCTGGGTTTATTGAGAATCGTAGTGTATTGGGTGTGATGTCAAGAAGGAAGTGTCACTTCAGTCATATGGAGATGATGATCACGTAGGGATACAAAACTGGTACTCTAATATATTGCAACTATCGTGATAATATGACAAGGTCATGATTATCTGATTAAAGAGACTAGTTGTTAGTGATCTAATATATGATTCGTACGGGGCAGACACAATTCCAGCCCCAGGCCTAGCATGTGACATCTGATGCTGGATTGTAATACGCAATACTTAGTATACTACGCCTGGTATAGATTATGTATTCTTTAAAAGAATATTTCTAGAGAATTTGGTAGGCACAGTGCTTTACTAGAATCCAACCATGTCTTGTAAATCGGTAAGAACATGGTACATGGTACGCACGTGTTCAGATAGTCCGATGACCAGATTTACTGCCAACATATCCAGGGATCTCATGGGTCGCTTCCCAAAGATTTACCGATGACGTTTGACTTGAACAGAATTAATCTAGGATTAATTATAAGAGAGAGAAAATTAATCTCGGATTAATTACGACAAGAATTACTCTGGGATAAAATTTGAATAGTAGAGAGAGAACGATTAATTTGGAATTAATCGATTAAATAATATATTCGATATATTAATTGAAATTAGATTTCAAAGTGGAATTAAAATTAGATTTTAATTCCCGTAAACGAATTAATTTAGAATTAATTCGTAAGCGAATTTAATAATAATTTTACTAGGCATAATTATTTAATTAAATTAGATTTAATCATGTCGCAACGGAAAATTCGTTAATTCGGAATTAAACGAACCCGAGCCCGAAGTGTGTTAAGCGGGCCCACTCGAATTTTGAATTTTATAGTGGGGCCCACCAACTCACATCACCAGTCAACTTTATTCACTTTTGGTTGATAGAAGTTGGTGGTGAATTTGTTGGTAACTTGTCAAATACACTTTGTCATTTTGGAATGACTAATACCAAAACTTGGATTTGGTATATGATAATTGACTTTGGGAAAATCAATTACACAACACAAAAATTGAAATCTCTCTCCCTTTTTCCTAGCCATTGTTGATTGCTTCATCTCTCCCCTTTGAAATTTTTCTTCAAAATTTATTCAAACTAGCACTTACAAGGAGTCAACCAAGGTGTTAGGGAAACAAATCCTAGAGTTTGGAACACAAGGGAAAAGCTTGGAGCTCTTCTCAAACACAAAAGTTTTGAACTTTCAACTTCCAACGAAACCGATCAATGTAAGTTTTTCCGCAATTTCTTTGAGCATTCACATGAAATCATGACTTAGAAGATCTTTGGCATGTTCTAGGAACCCAACTGGTAGTTGGAAAAAGTAATTGGTTTTAACAAAACCACTTGCTTTTTACCTACCTTGTTTTTGGACGAAAAAAGACAAAACCACTTAGTTTTTGAAACACAAGTCACAAAACACAAAAATTTCTCTTTCCTCTCTCTTTGTGGCCGAAACTTACTACCTCTTCTCCTTGAATTTGTTTTACAAAAATTCAACATTGCTAGCACTTTGGGAGTCAAATAAAGGTGTTAGGGAAATTCACCCAAGAGTTTTGAAACTCTACACAAAGCTTGGAGCTTCTACATCCGTTGGAAATTTTGAATTTTATAACCGATGAATGTAAGTTAATTCCGCAAAATTTCTTGTTTAATTCACACACAAATCATTATTTTGAGACCTTGGGCATGTGTAGGACACTAACAATGGTATCATGAGCCACCTAAACTTTATTTTAATTTCTAAGGTTTATATACTTGATTTGGGGATTTTATGCTTGGAGTATGAAAATTCGAAATTGATTGTTTGGTTGTGTTTAGATTATGATAACTTAGAGTTATGCATGATTGGATTTGAGAAAATTGATTAGATTAATTTTTCCCCAAAACCCCAAGCATGGCCGAATGCATGAACCCTTGGAACACTCATGGTAATTTTTTGATTTTGACAATTGGATGTGTTAAAAGTATGAAATGAATATTGATTGTTGATTTAATTGGATTGAAATCAAAATTGGGTGTTATTTCATATAAATGTCGTGAGTTGAAGCATGTTGGAATGAGTTGATTTTGCCTCAATTTTGTGTTGGACATGAATTTGAGAATTAAACATGATTAATTAGATTAATTGATGTTTTGAAAATATTAGATTAATTAATTAATTGTGATAATTGCACTTTAATTAGATTAATATGTAATTTGGAATAATATGTTAATTTAATTTGTTGTATTTGGGAAAAATGGCTTGGTTGGGCCAAGTATGGTTTTGGACAATTGGGTTGGATCAAATTGGGCCTAAAACCATTTCCATAAAGTCCAAATATGACTTTTGGGCCTTTAAAAATTTAAATGGGCCTAAATTGATTTTTTGGCAAATGGTGATTCCTAAATGGGCCAAGGCTTTTGGGTTGGATCCATAATGGCCAAAGACCATGCTTAAAGAATTAATTGAAAGCCCATTTGCTTTAATTAAATTGGCATGGATGCTAATTGGGCCTTTGAGACCCATTAAAAATTGGATTCGGAATCCAAGTCTAAAAGACACTATTAAAAGTGTAATTACTTAATTTGTAATTAAATATGAATTAGTATTGGGCACAATTTAAATTGGATTTAAAATATAGTTCGATATAATTCAAGAATACGTACTTTGAGTATTTATTCTTAAACGAGTTGGACTCGCGCAAATCAAATCGTTGTATGAACATTGGATTGTCATTAATCAAAGATTAATTAATTGGATTAGATTGATTGACACCATGCTTGTGTGAATACTTGGATGTATTTGTATGAATAATCTATATCGGATGGATATTAGTTGGGTGGGGGCAATTTTGGAAATTATTGTAAATTGGAATTTATTTAATTGGACCTGTGTGTCCAGCCTTTCACCTCCTTATCTCTTTGTATTTCTCTTCTCACCAATTCCCCTCAATGTAAATGAGATTTCTTTAATATAATATGTAATTGGGTAGAAGTATGTAAAGTGCTAGTGGGAGAGTGGAAAGAGAGAGATTTGTTCTAGGAACACATTGTATTATATATCCTCCGCATATCAAAATCAATTTTCATCGTGCCTTATTATGCTTTTAGAATGCATGTTTAAGGGTGTATGATGAGACCTAATCAAAGATAATAAATTGGTTTCCAGTTTACGCAAAAACCCTCACTTCAATATTAAGCGTTTTTCCTTCCATTGAGTGGTTCTTTCTCAAGATCCAAGATTGGCATTGATTTGTTGGCCAAAGTCAAGATCATTGTCTATCGCGGATGTGTTTGAACCACGAAGGCTTTGTTATATATCGCATGTCTTGGGCAGTTGTGACTTGTTGGCCAAAGTCAAGGTCACTTCTTGTTCATCGACGTGGATTAGGAAGCTTTCCCACTGTCAATGGGTCGCGCTTAACTGGAATCATTAAGCTTGTTGAGCCAAAGCCAATGCTTATTTGATTCAGAGGAAAAGGTTAGGATGATATATTGGATATATGTTTCGGACTTGGAGGTCAACCTACCGGATCTAAGAATTGGATGGGATTCAATTGATCTTAGAGATCTACCTAGTTAATTCTTATACAGCTTGTTGGCCAAAGTCAAGTTTGTGTGTTATTTAACGGGATCCTAGCCCACTAGGAAACTAGGTTTCCCGAGTACTCAACAGGGGGTTAGAGCCTCGCCGAAAATTAGTGGGAGGCTTGTATTAAATTTGCAATTTCGTTTAATACTCGCTAATACGCGCGCTATTTTATTTTATTATTTATCATCATTATAAATATTAGTTGGACTAATTATTTTATTGTTTACTTTGAACAGTTAGACTGTATTCAAACTCTACTCCATTTGTAGTTGGTTATATAGTTGGACTATAGTAACCATTACATTTGAGTTTACCCGAAATCGTTGATTGAATAGTTGGACTATAGCAATCAAGATGGCTGGAAGAATTAGCGTTAGGGACATTATCATGGACGAGAATGTATTTAACGGCGTGAATATTCCGGATTGGGAGATGAACCTCAGGATAGTCCTAGAGGCCGAGAAGTTACTCTATGTCATAGAGAGACCGCTCGGGCCTGAGCTCAGACAAGAGCGGGCAGTTGATCACGAGCTTTGGAAGACATATCGAGATGACAACTTTCCTGCTCAGTCCGTTATGCTTGCTGCAATGACCCATTAATTTCACCGTCAGAACAAGGGATTGGATCCCTACCAAATGATGTTGAAATTGAAGGACCCTCACAGATCTAACCATAGATCTCATAAGTATGAGTTGTAAAAGAAGCTCTTTCACTCGCGTATATCAGAGGGTACATCTGTCGAACACTACGTGTCGCAGATGATTACTGACATCAAACAGCTAGGCCAGCTGGGCATTACCTTTGAGGTAGAGACTTCGATAGATTTGATCTTACAGTCTCTGCCCCACTACTGGGGCGGGTGTTAGACAATTATGACCCATAGCGTCACTATTTGTAAAAGACATTGTGGTTTTTGTATAAATTAACTATGTAGCAATGGAAATTGTATTTTATCATTTTGTAATTTGATTACTTAAATATATAAATGATAAAAGTCCCTATGATTAGTTCCGGATTATAAGATATGAGACAGTATCAATCCATAAAGGTTTAATCATTAAATATCCCTAGTCGTAGTATTATCGAGACTGGACATCGATAATGAGGAATAGACTAGTATTGCGCTTGTGCGTGTTATGGAAGCGTAACGGCATAGTTCTCATATATTTAAGTATTGGATACTTATGCAAGTGTGATAGGAGGTTGTGTTTACCGATGGTGCAGAAATAGCTTCGCTCTGGATAGACCCCGCGGAATCCCATTGGTAGTATGACTATGTGTCTATGGGAATCCGCATCAGGGTAGGTGTATTTGGTCTTAACCTGAGACTTGGATCACTAGTACTTGCGACAATCAGTACGCTTTAGTTTTGGTCGTCCAGGACTTTAACAGGTTCTGTGTATGCCTCTTTTAGGTTTATTGAGAATCGTAGTTTATTAGGTGTGATGTCAAGACGGAAGTATCACTTCAGTCATATGGAGATGATGGTCACGCAGGGATACAAAACTAGTTCTCTAAATGGTTGGAACCATCGGGATAATATGACATGGTCATGATTATCTGATTAAAGAGACTAGTTTCTTGTAATCTAATATATGCTTCGTACGGGGCATATACTATTCCAACCCCAGGTCTTGCATGTGACATCTGATACTAGATCGCAATACGCAATACTACGTATACTACGCCTGACATAGATTATATATTCCTTTAAGAATATTTCTGGAGAATTGGGTAGGTACGGTGCTTTGCTAGAAGCCAACCATGTCTCATAAATCGGTAAAAATGTAGTATGAGGTACGTACGTGTTCAGATAGTCCGATGACTGGATTTACTGCCAACATATCCAGGGATCTCATGGGTCGCTTCCCGAAGATTCACCGATGACGTATGATTCGAACATAATTAATCTATGATTATATACAGAGAGATTTTATCTAGGATAAAATACTATTTGAAGAGAGAGAATGATTAATTTGAAATTAATCGATAAAATAATATATTCGATATATTAAACGAAATTAGATTTCGACGCAGAATTAAAATTGAATTTTAATTCGGGCAAACGAATTAATTTAGAATTAATTCGCGAGCGACGTGAATAGTAATTTTGCTAGGCATAATTATTTAATTAAATTTGATTTAATTACATCTCAACGGAAAATTTGTTAATTCAGAATTAACGAACACGAGCCTGGAATGTGTTTGCGGGCCCGCTCGTATTTTGAATTAAAGTGGGGACCACAAGTCACATCACACATCACATCGCTTGTCACTTTAGTGATGGAAGTCATGTCACCTTTATGTGATTGACAACCAGTCACTATTCATGATGGTGGTAGATGGAGGCATTGAATGCCATTTTCCCTCCAATTTTACTTTATGCTTTTTGGAAAAGCATATACCAAAATTGGTGAGAGTTTTTGGTTAATGCTTTTGGAAAACAAAACAAACAAATTGAAAACAACTCTCTCTCTCTCCCAAACACAAAAACCGTGAGCTTCACAAGGTGAAAAGGAAATTTTGTAGCAATTTTTCCTAAGCTAGCACTTGAAGGAATTCATACAAAGATGATAGGGAAACTCCTCCATTGAACTTGGAATCAAGATCAAAGCTTGGAGCTTGGATTCAACTTTCAAAACTGAAACCTTGGAGACTTCTCAATATTGCAAAGAAATCGGGTTTCTCATTCCTAAAGATTGGGGATGCTGGGCATACGTTAAACGTTTGGATAGTACCAAACTAGAACCAAAATCAGATAAGTGCCTATTTGTAGGTTATCCTAGGGAAACCAAAGGATATTACTTCTACAACCCACAAAAGAACAAAACATATATTGCTCTCTATGCGGTTTTCCTAGAAAATGAATTCATGAATGCAGTGGTAAGTGGGAGAAAAGTAGAACTTGATGAAAATCAGAGTGATATTGTTCCTGGCACCAACCCCCTCAAGGAACGTGAAGAGTCCATCAGGGATGAGACTATTCCACAATCTTCTAATACACAAGAACCGTGTAGGTCGGAAAGAGTCAGAAAACAACCTGAGAGGTATGGTTTCTGATCTCACCTCATGTAGATATTAATCTTATTGAGGAAGATGAACCAGCCACGTATGGGGAAGCGATACAAGGTATCGACTCTGCTTTATGGCAGGATGCCATGAAGTCTGAAATGGATTCCATGTATACGAACCAAGTTTGGACACTGGTTGACGCACCAGAAGGCATTAAGCCTATTGGTTGTAAATGGGTCTTCAAGAAGAAGACAGACATGGATGGCAACATAAAAATGTACAAAGGTAGGCTTGTAGCGAACGGGTATCCTCAACAACATGGTGTCGATTACGATGAAACATTTTCACTTGTTACAATGAATAAATCCATTCGGATAATGCTTGCTATTGCTTCATATTTCGATTATGAAATATGGCAAATGGACATCAAAACTGCTTTCTTTAACAGAGACCTTTTGGAGGATGTTTATATGTAACAGCCTGACGGTTTTGTCGTGCCGAAATATACAAATAAGGTTTGCAAGTTAAATCGATCCATTTATGGATTAAAGCAAGCATCGCGTTCTTGGAACCAACGTTTTGATGAGATCATAAAAGAATATGGTTTCATTCAAAACGAAGATGATTCTTGTGTATATAGGAAGGTTAGTGGGAGGGCACTGACATTCATTGTCCTATATGTTGATGATTTATTGCTATTAGGCAATGACATTCCCATGCTACAATTGGTGAAAGCTTAGCTTTCATTAAAATTTCCATTAAAGACTTGGGATAAGCAGCATTTATTCTGGGAATAAGGATCTACCGGGATAGATCTAGAAAGCTGTTTGGACTCTCCCAGAGCTCGTACATTGACAAAGTGTTGAAGAGATTCAACATGGATCAGTCTAAGAGGGGGCTGCTTCTAGTGTCACATGGCGTCTCTCTATCTAAGGACATGTGTCCTAAAACACAATATGAGAGAGATACCATGAGTCAGATCTCGTATGCTTCCGCAGTCGGATCGATCATGTATGCCATGATATATACGCGACCTGATGTCTCATATGCTTGAGCATGTGCAGTCGCTATCAGGCCGATCCAGGTGATGGTCACCGGATTGCTATAAAAAATATCCTTAAGTATCTTAGATGAACTAATGATGCTTTCTTAGTCTATGGAGAATGAGAACTTGAGGCTACTGGGTACGTCGATGCAAGTTTCCAAACCGATAAAGACGACTGTAAGTCACAATCTGGGTACATTTTTTGTTTGAACAATGGAGCAGTGAGCTGGAAATCATCCAAGCAAGAGACTGTTGCCGATTCTACAATAGAAGCAGAATATATTGTTGCAGCTAAGGCATCAAAAGAAGCAGTTTGGATCCGTAAATTCCTAATTGGATTAGGAGTAGTTCTGTTAGCAGCTGAGCCCGTACCTTTGTATTGTGATAATAACGGGGCTATAGCACAGGCTAAGGAACCGCGGTCTCATCAATAATCCAAACATGTACTTAAATGATTTTATCTGATTCGCGAGATCATACATCGTGGTGATGTGAAGATCGAGAAGATCGCATCGGATGACAACATTGCAGATCCGCTGACGAAGGCTATTTCTCAGTAAAAGTTTGAGCAACATGTACATAGTTCAGGTGTTAGATACTTGAGCGATTGGCTATGAGCCAAGTGGGAGATTGTTGGACAATTATGACTCATAGCATCACTATTTATAATAAATATTGAGTTTTTGTACAAATTAACTATGTGACAATAGGAAATTGTTATTTTATCATTATTGTGTTAGTGTCTTAGACATACCACAGGATCTCTAATCGTGATTATTGTGTAAATTAATCAAGAAAGTTACAGAATTAACTTACATTGATCGGTTGAGTTCAAAACTTTTCATGGATGTTGAAGCTTCAAAGCTCATGGGTAAGTATCTCTATCACCTTCATTTGACACCCATATATGCTTGTTGGATAATTATGACCTATAGCATCACTATTTGTACAGAACATGGTGTTGTTGTACAAATTAACTATGTGACAAAGGAAATTGCTCTTTTATCATTTGTAATTGGATTACTCGGATATATAAATGATAAAAGTCCATATGATTAGTTCCGAATTAATAAGATATGAGACAGTATTAATCCACAAAGGTTTAATCATTAAATATCCCTAGTCGTAGTATTATCGAGACTGAACATCGATAATGCAGAATAGGCTAGTATTACACTTGTGCGTGTTATGGAAGCGTAAGGACATAATTCTCATATATTTGGGTATTTGATACTCATGCAAGTGTAATAGGAGGTTCTGTTTACCGATGGTACGGAAACAGTTTCGCTCTGGATAGACCCCTCGGAATCCCATTGGTAGTATGACTATGTGTCTATGGGAATCCGAATCAGGATAGGTGTATTTGGTCTTAACCTGAGACTTGCATCGCTAATATTTACGAAAATCAGTATACTCTGGTTTTGGTCGTCCGGGGCTTTAACAAGTTATGTGTACGCCTCTTCTGGGTTTACTGAGAATCGTAGTGTATTGGGTATGATGTCAAGATGGAAGTATCACTTCAGTCATATGGAGATGATGATCACGCAGGGATACAGAACTAGTACTCTAAGTGCTATAGCCATCGGAGAAGTATGACTAGGTCATGACTTTCCGATCATAAACAGACTAGTTGCTAGTGATCTGATACATGCTTCGTACGGGGCAGACATAATTCCAGCCCCTGACCTAGCATGTGACATCCGATACTGGATTGTAATGTGCAATACTACGTATACTGCGTCTGACAAAGATCTTGTATTCCGTACAAGAATATTTCTGGAGAATTGGGTAGGCACGGTGTTTTGCTAGAACCCAACCATGTCTTGTATGTTGGGAAGCGGCCGTGAGTGCGCAGTGGAAACTTAAAATTATTATGCCGCTTTCCATTTGCCCAAAACCTTTTTTTTTTAATCTACAATCCTAGGCATGTTACTATATATTCTAGGCATAAAACTTATAAAACATGCAAATAACATAAACCTAAACATGCTAACTATCATAAGAACTCTAATTAAAATAAAGAAAGAAAAAGACTTACTTGAACCGTAGACTCCTCCAGTCCTCCCTCCAATCTACAACCTTTTCTCGAACTCAGCAAGATCTTCCACATTCCAAAGAGCCACCCAAGTGTGTTGCCACCAAATATGCACACACCAAAGCCAAAACTCAATGGAAAGACTACGCCTTGAGTGCATGGGTATTTTGCCCTTGGTGCTAGCCTAGGCAAATACCTCAAAACTTTTAACTCGAGGTTCCTCTAGTCAATTAGACTTAAGGATCCTCAAAATCAGTGGCTTAATCTTAAACTTTAGAGTTGCTCACTTATATAAACCCAAGATATGGAAGGTTTGCGGTAAAAATTGTGAAGGATTCTTTGGGTTTATATAGTGCTCCAAAGACAACAAAATTAATTAAGAATCCGATGTGGGATAAAAGCTAATTTAATCTTAGCCATTGTATCTTAATTTATTGGTTTAATGAGATTATAAAACCCTAATAAGAGTTTGGGCCGAATTGGAATTCAAAACAAATAACAAAAAAAAATTACTATTCCTATGAATAGTAATTTTTTTATTCCAATTCCCAAAGTGCCCCAAGCGTCATTCACCAATCCCTAAGCCACTATGGAACCTCATAAATGATATGTGTTCAATAATTAAACACATTGAACCATTTATGAACAATTCCTACAGCAATCATATATGCTCTTATATTTGTACTGTGCACTATTAACCATTGATTTCGACTTTATTGTGTATGACCTTTTGGGTACCCCTCAAGTTGGACATGAATGAATCGTGATAATTTAATCGAACATAAATTATCCTCCGATCAGATGGTCGTTCGATTTCAATGACCAAGGTTGACATCTAGCAACATGCCAAGGCCCCCAAATGAGAAGGAAATATATATACCCATTCTGTATGCGATTTACATATGATACGGTCCATCGCCTCACTGTATCCCCACCTATTGACCTAGGGTACGGAAAGTGTATACCTATATGGTCAAAGGTATGATGTTGATAGTGTCATGAATCATGCTAACCCAAGAATCTCGCATGATTCTTCCGCTGTGGCCACATTATCAAGCACTGATCACACATATCAACCAGCGAACTGGAATACTACTCTTATATGAAAATATTATCCGAGAGAGTAGCGATTCTCTGTTCTATATTTACAAACTTCATGTGTTTCAATAAATGGCCCAATCATACCCTTATGACCGGATCTTTTGAACCGGGGAAGGAGAATGTCAAAGTTATTTGATCCAAACATATGATTGTAAAGACCTTATGTCTAAGGACTAGTCATATAATCGATACATGAAAGTTCTCACAGACACATGCGATAAACACTCCATATGAAAACTTTCGGCGGTCAGTTCGATGGACCTGAGCAACTCATGCATCCATGTGATACACCAAGCGGACGGATCTCCGATAGTAGCCTATGAGATCAGCTACCCCACTAAAGGGTAGATCATATCATCATGCAAGTCTCTCCGCTTTGTGAATGCCCAGATTATTCACAAAACTATGACTAGAAATATTTAAGACTAATGATTCTCATAAGGCGTGGAAGTCATCGTCTTATTACTCCAATGGCTTTATTACAGTGTTGATGATTCATATAAGTTATGTAAGACACGTATAATAATGATTATCATTTTATTAATTAATGAAAATATTACAAATACATGTACATATAGCCCATCCACAAGTTGGGTATAGGGCATATCCCTAACAATATCCCACTTGCACTATAGCCAACTAGTATGAATCTGGACACCATACTCTCGGGTGTGCCTATCATGCTTTTGTTGAGTCAACCCTTTAGTGAGAGAATCTGCAAGATTATCTTCTGTGGGTATTTTCTCTATAATAACTTCTTTTCTCTCAACAATCTTCCTGATGAGATGAAATCGCCTGAGTACATGCTTGGATTTCTGGTGGGACCTTGGTTCCTTTGATTGAGCAATGGCGCCCATGTTGTCGCAGTACATTGTGACGCCATTCTTTATCGCGGGAAGCACTTCCAGCTCCGTGATGAACTTCTTTATCTAGACTGCTTCTTTAGAAACCTTAGATGCTGCAATATACTCGGCTTCAGTGGTGGAGTTTACTGTAGTTGACTGCTTTGAGCTTTTCCAACTGACAGCACCGCCATTCAAAGTAATCAAATTTCGTTTAATATATCGAATATATTAATTTATCTCTCTATAAATGATATTTTATCCCAAATAAAATATCTCCGAAATTAATCCCAGATTAATTTCTCTCTCTTCTAATTAATCCCAGATTAATTTAGAGTGCGAGTCATACGTCATCGGTGAATCTTTGGGAAGCGACCCATGAGATCCCCGGATATGTTGGCAGTAAATTCGGTTGTCGGACTATCCGAACACGTAAGTACCAAGTACTACATTTTACCGATTTACAAGACAAGGTTGGCTTCTAGCAAAGCGCCATGCCTACCCAATTCTCCAGAAATATCCTTACAGGAATAAAGGATCTATATCAGGAGTAGTATACGTAGTATTGTGTATGTCGATCCAGTATCGGATGATCTGGAATTTTGTCTGCCCCGTACGAAGGACATGTCGGATGTCTGGTAACTAGTCTCTATAATCGGATAAACATGACCTTGTCATTTTATCCCGATAGCTGCAACATTTAAGAGAACCAGTCTCATATCCTACGTGACCATCATCTCCACTATGACTGGAGTGATACTTCCGTCTTGACATCACACCCAACACACTACGATTCTCAATATACCCAGCATTGGCGTACACAGAACCTGTTAAAGTCATGGACGACCGCAACCAAAGTATATTGATTGTCGCAAGTATTAGCGGTGCAAGTCTCAGGTTAAGACCAAATACACCTACCCTGATTTCGGACTTCCATAGACACATAGTCATACTACCAATGGAATTTCGATGGGGTCTATCCAAAGCGAAGCTGTTTCCCGTACCATCGGTAAAACACAACCTCCTATTACAGTTGCATGACTGTACCCAAATATATGAGAACTATGTCGTTGTGCCCTCACAACGCGCACAAGTTTAATACTAGTCTTTTACGCATTTATCGATGTCCAATCTCGACAATGCTCTGGCTAGGGATGTTTATTGATTTATCCTTCGTGGACTGATACTGTCTCATATCATTCTCAATCCAGGAACAAATCACAGGGACCTCCTATCATTTATATATCTGGTGATCTAATCACAAATGATAAGAGTGCAATCTCATTTGTCACATAGTTAATTTGTACAACAACACCATCATCTGTACAAATAGTGACGCTATAGATCATAATTGTCCAACAATCTCCCACTTGGCCTATAGCCAGTCACTCGAGTGTCTTACACCTGAACTATGTACATTTGGCTCAAATTGCTGAGGAAAGGCTTTCGTCATCGGATTTGCATGATTATCGTCTGATGCGATTTATTCGCTCATCACATCGCCACGATGTATGATCCGAACGAATAAGATGAATAGTCGAAGTATGTATCTGGATCGTTGATGAGACCATTAATTCTTTAGCCTGTTCTGACGCCTAGCTCAGCTGCTAACAGAATTATATCTAATCTAATTAGATTTTTTATCGACCCAAATGGCTTCTATTGCTGCCTCAGCTGCAGCAATAACACGTATTTGTTGATTATACGGTAACAGTATCTTGCTTGAAAGATTTCCAGCTCACTGTTTCGTTATCCAAACTGTATAGTACCGTTTTGTGACTTGTAGTCATTTTATCAGTTTAGGAAACTTGCTACAGTGATCCCAGTCACTTCAAGTTCTCCATCTCCACAGATTAAGACAGTATCCTTAGTTCTCTAAGAAACTAACGGATGTTCTTAACATCAATCTAATGACTATCATTCGGATTGGCCTGTTTGTGAATCCATATGCTCAAAGCGTATGAGACACCAGGTCGCGTATATTTTTCAATGTACGATTTCACGGAGAGTTTTCTCGAAAGCCAAGCTTTCACCGATTTTATTATGGGAATATCATTTCCAAGAAATGACATATTATCATTATTTTATAGGACAGTATTGTCAGTGCGCTCCCACTAACCTCCTTATATACAGAAGAATCATTTCGTTTTGAATTAAATCATAAACCATTATGATAACATCAAAAAGATAATTCTAAGAACCTAATGCTTACTTCAATCCAAACATGGATCGAATAACTCGCAAACCTTGTTTCCTAGTCTTAGTACGACAAAACCGACATGATGTTGTAAACATCCTCCGAAAGGTTTCTTTTTCAGGAAAGCGATTTTGCCATTCAGATGACATATTTCACTAATGAAACATGCAGCATTAGCAAGCATTATCCAAATGGATTTACCATGGGAACAGGTAAAAGGTTGAATCGTAATCGACACAATGTTGATTACGATACCTTTCCGCTACAAGCCTAGCTTAGTACGTTGGTATGTTTCCTTCCATGTATATCTTCCTTCAAGACTTATATAGTACCAGTAGGCACAATGCCTTGCGGTACATCAACTAGTGTCCAAATATAGTTGATATACATGGATCCATTTCAGATTATATGGCACTTTGCCATAATAGGGAGTCGATACCTTGTATCACTTCCTCATACGTAGTCAGTTGGTATACCTCAAAAGATTAACAACTTTATGAGGTGAGATCAGAAACCCATACCCCAGGTTATTTTCTGACTCTCTCCGACTTACGCGGTTCTTGTGTATTCGTAGATTATTGGTAATAGTTTCATCTTAGATGAACTATTTATGTTCCATTAAGATTCGGTGCCGTAAATAGTATTACTCCGATTTTCATCGAGTTTTACTATCCTCCCACTTACCACTGCATATTGGTATTCCTCTTAGGAAAACCGCATGGTGAGCAACAATTACATTGTTCTCTAGTGAATTGTATAAGTACTATACTTTGGTATCCCTAGGATAACCTACAATTGGCACTTATCCAATTTGGGTTCTAGTTTGGTATCATCCAAACGTATGCCTAGCATCCCAAATTTATAGGAATGAGAAACCCGGTTTCTTTCCCGTTCATATCTAATATGAAATCTTTCAAACAGATTTTAATGGAACCTTATTCTAAATAAGTTCTTGCACTGTTTAAAGCTTATCCGTTGAAGGAAATGGTAGCTCAGAACGACTCATGATTAACCTTATCATATCCAACAAAATTCGGTTTATCTTGTTCGGACACACCGTCAAACTGACGTGTTCCGGGAGGAGTCCTCATTGAAAGAATACTATATTCTTTCAAGTATATGAGAAACTTATTGCTTAAGTATTTTTCCATTACGGTCTTACCGTGACAGTTTAATACTTTAGCCGATCTGTTTGTCTATTTTTTGTCGAAACTATAAAAGTTTTCGATTTGTGTTTCAAAAGAAACACATAACCATAACGAGATGCCACATCCGTAAAGGTCACGAAATATTCATATCCACCTCTAGCCTAGCTAGACATGGGCCCACTTGCTTCAATATGAACTATGGCTATCAGATCAGTGGCATTTGCACTTTTACCAAGTAAATAGTGTTTTAGGCATTTTGCCCAATAAACTAGATTCGTAGACTTTATTTGAATGGAATCAAAATAGTCCTAGTACCCACTCTTCAAAAGTGTGGATATACGATTCTTGTTTGATTGTGTCCCAGCCAACAATGCCACAAATAAATTTCTTCTGATCAAATCAGTTTGAGCTATTTGTTTGTCATGTTATATATTTAAGATTTATTTATATTCAAAATATAAATGATGTTATTCACATCTAATGTGTTTATCTGAATATCATCTTTATATAATGAAACACTTTAGTGTTCTAGAATATAAAGGTATATCCGCAACGGATTAACACTGATATAGAGATAATGTCTCTAGTCAAACTAGTTACATTATAACAGTTCCCAAATTTAGGTACACACCCGAGGAAGTTCCTAAAATTAGGTATCTACGGTCAAAACAGCGACTTTCGTCCTGTTTCCAATTCGCAGAACAATCTCAACTGAAGTCAGTATCCTGCTCACAGCAAATTCTGAACATCAGTATATATATTTTATATACCACACTAAGTATTTAAAATCCAATTTTAATACTAGTACTGAACATAATTATGACAAATATATTTGAAGTGAGAGCCTTTGCTCATCTTCAATTCATTCATGTCTGCTTTGTCCAAACGGCAGTCACGCTTCCACGATCCCGTTTGCCACAATTTAGGCAGACATTTTGGGATATGTCATTTATCTTCCTAGAAGATTATAATGATTTTGACTTTGCCATTTTCAACACTCCAGAAGCCTTTGGCCAAGCCTTGGCCTTCTAGAATATCGAAGTAAGGTGCGCCTTGCGCTACTTGCCTAATTGCAAAGTTTGACTTTATCTCTTTGAGAATAGTCATTAACTCTCCAAGAGTTATTAATTGTAATTTAATACTTCTAAAGTCTAAGCATAGATTTATGAAGATCCTTCAATTTCTTTATCATACTTAAGGATCCAATCCTTAGTTTTGATTCAGAAATTAAGGAGTCTATTGCGACAAGCTTAATGGATTAAGCACTAAATTTATCATTACATTAATCTTCCAAAGATTATGCTCTACTATTTGATTAACTTCGGGCTTAGGCCTAATATGTTATTTTATCAAATAAAGTAACTTATTAGTTTTTCCAGGACCATCCTGAAATTATTCCCAATTTGAAAATTAAGCAATTTAAATACATTTTCCCTAGGATTATGTTTTAAATGTCAATCTTTCATTTTTAATCTTGATTCTAATAGTCCAACTATTTAATCAACGATTTAGGTACTATTTATTATAATGATTATAATAATCCAACTATTTAATCAACTATAATTTAATAGATTAAAATCAATTATATTGATTACGATAATCCAATTATAAAATCAAGTATAAATGAATCGTTTGAATACACTCCAACTGTTAATTAAAACAACGTTTAAATATTAGTCCAACTAACATTTAATTTATTTGACGAATGATATTTGTTTGAGCGCGTATGGCAAGTAATTAAACGAATATTGCAAATTCAATTCTTGCCTCCCACTATTTTTCGATGTGCCTCTAACCCTCTGTCGAGTACTCGGGAAACCGTGTTTCCTAGTGGGCTAGGATCCTGTTAAATATCACACAATCTTGACTTGGCCAAAAAATTGTATGATAATTAACTAGGTAGATCTCTAAGATCAATTGGATCTAATCCAATTCCTAGATCCAGTAGGGGGACATCCAAGTCCGAAACATATATCTAATATATGCCAATACATCCAATGTATTACCTAACCTTTTTCCTCTGAATCAACTAAGCCTTGGCTTTGGCACAACAAACTTAGTGATCCCAGTTAAGCGCGACCCATTGACCATGGAAAGCTTCGTAATCAATGTCGATGGACAAGAAGTGGTCTTAACTTTGGTCAAAAAACACACAACTTGGACAAGACACTGATATGGAACAAAGCTCTCGTGATTCAAACACATCCTCGACAGACAAAGGCCTTGACTTTGGCCAACAAGCCAATACCAGTCTCGGATCTTGAGTGAGAATCACTCAATGGAAGGAAGACGCTTAATATTTTGTGCGAGGGTTTTTCGAGTGCAAATTCGCAACCAATTTATTATCTTTGTTAAGGTCTCATCCTCATACACCCTTAAGCATGCATTCTAAATACATAATAAAGCGCATATGATAAAATAATAATGATATGCGGATGGATACTTTACACAATGATCCTAGATCAAATCTCTCACTTTCTCTCTCCCTCCCGGTAGCACATGTATTACTTCTACCCGTTACACTACACTTCTAAAGAAACCTCATTTACATTGAGGGAATAGGTGAGAAGATAATACAAAGAATAATGAGGTGATAAGGCTGGACACGCAGGTCCAATTTAATAAATCAAATTTATTACAACAATTTCTAAAATTGCCCCACCCATCTAATATCCATCTGATATACATTATTCATGCATCGCAACCATGTATTCACACAAGCATGTTATCAATCAATCTAATCAAATTTATTAATATGATAATTAGTGATCATCCAATATTCAAACAACGATTTGATTTTGCTCGAGTCAAACTCATTTTTGCGAATAAGTACTCAAAGTACGAATTCTCGAATTAAATTAAACTACAACATTAAATCCAATTTAATATGTATTTAATACTAACTCACTTATTTAATTCCAAATTAAATATTACACTTTATTCAACGAACCTTTACGATTTAAATTCCAAATTTAACGTCCAACGTCAATTTAATTAAAGTCCATTGGGCTTTTAATTAATTTCTTAAGGCGTGGACTTTTGGTCAACTCGGGTCAAACCGATAACCAAAGTCCAATCTGGGAATTACCCCATAAGTCCATAAATCAATTTTAGCCCATTAGGCCCAATTAAATTAAAATGTCCATTAGTCGCATTTGGGCTTTATGGAAGTGTTTTGGGCCCAATTGGATCCAATCCATTTGGCCTAAACCTAACTTAGTACAACCAAGCCTAATAAGCCCAATAACAACATAACAAGCCCAATTTCCAAAATAGGCCCAATTAATTAAACACAAAAATACCAAATTTCATATTTAATTAACCAAGTGTATTACACAATTAATTACCCAATTAACATTTCCAAAATATTAATTTATACAATTAATCATGCTCAATTACATCAATTAGTGTCCAACACATTTTGATCAAAAAATCAAACCCTTTTCACATGCTTTAACTCAGCTCTCTCGAATGGGGTTAATCTATATCTGATTTGATTTCAATCCAATTAATTCAATTCGACATTAAATCAACAATTTCCAATTGATATCAAGTCATCCAATGAATCAAAATCAAAAAAATTCCAAGAGCCACAATTTTAGGGTATCATTCGGCCATGATAAAAATTTGGAGAAAGTTGATCCAATCAATTTTTCTCCAAATTAGATCATAATAACTCTAAGTTAACATCAAATAAACATAACCAAACACTCAATTTGACAAAATCATGCTCCAAGCAAAATTACCCAAATTTTAACCCTAAGTTCATTTCATGCTTTTAACAACGCTGTGATACCATTGTTGGAGTTCTACGGTCCCAAGGATCGGATCAAAAGCATATAAACATGTGTGAATACAATCGCGAAAGTCGCGGAATACTTACATCGATCGGTTGAGCGACGCGGCAAGCAACAAAAATTCATTTTCCTCTCGGCAGTGGACTCGGTAGTGAGCTGCAACCATTCCCCATTTTCGGTCATCAAGCTTCAAGAATCCAAGCTCCAAGCTTCGTCAAACGATTCCCGGCTCATGGGTGGACTTCTCTATCACCTTCGCATGACTTCGTAGTGTGCTAGCACTCCCGATTTTGCCACAAAATCATGACTCTAAGCTTACTTTTCTCCTCTTGGCTCACGCAGTGGGCTGCCAAAACCAGAAGAAAGTTTTCCCTCCAAAGGCGTGAAGAAGAGAAAATGGAGGAGAGAGAAGATAAATGTGTAATGGTAAATTGATTTCCAAAATCAATTAATAAAAACATATACCAAATTTGAAAAAAGCTTTCAAAAAGTCAATAAAATTTGGCTCCAAATTTGGAATTAAATATTATCCACCTACTCACATCAATCCATTAATCAATGAATGGTCACATCATTGAAAGTGACATGATTTGACGCTTGATGTGATGCTAGATGCGACTAGCGATTTGACGCTTGATTTGACTTGCGTGCCGCACTCGAATTCGAATTGCGAATGTGCTCGCAAATAATCTCGGGCTGGGTTCACTAATTCCAAATTAACGAATTTTGGTTGCGACGTAATTAAATCTAATTTAATTAAATAATCATGCCAAGCATAATTACTATTCACATCGCTAACAAATTAATTCTAAATTAACTCGTTCGCCCAAATTAAAATATAATTTTAATTCCTAGTCGAAATCCAATTTCGTTTAATATATCGAATATATTAATTTAAATCTCTCTTTAAATGATATTTTATCCCAGATAAAATATCTCCGTAATTAATCCCAGATTAATTTTCTCTCTCTTCTAATTAATCCCAGATTAATTAAGTGCGAGTCATACGTCATCGGTGAATCTTCGGGAAGCGACCATGAGATCCCCGGATATGTTGGCAGTAAATTCGGTTGTCGGACTATCCGAACACGTAAGTACCAAGTACTACGTTTTACCGATTTACAAGACAAGGTTGGCTTCTAGCAAAGCGCCATGCCTACCCAATTCTCCGGAAATATCCTTACAGGAATAAAGGATCTATATCAGGCGTAGTATACATAGTATGTGTATGTCGATCCAGTATCAGATAATCACGTGCTAGGCCTGGGGCTGGAATTATGTCTGCCCCGTACGAAACACATGTCGGATGTATGGTAACTAGTCTCTATAATCGGATAAACATGACCTTGTCATTTTATCCCGATAGCTGCAAAATTTTAAGAGAACCAGTCCCATATCCTACGTGACCATCATCTCCACTATGACTGGAGTGATACTTCCGTCTTGACATCACACCCAACACACTACGATTCTCAATATACCCAGCATTGGCGTACACAGAACCTGTTAAAGTCCTGGACGACCGCAACCAAAGTATATTGATTGTCGCAACTATTAGCGGTGCAAGTCTCAGGTTAAGACCAAATACACCTACCCTGATTTCGGACTTCCATAGACACATAGTCATACTACCAATGGAATTCTGAGGGGGTCTATCAGAGCGAAGCTGTTTCCCGTACCATCGGTAAAACACAACCTCGTATTACACTTGAATGAGTATCCTATACCCAAATATATGAGAACTATGTCGTTGGGCCCTGAAAACGCGCACAAATGCAATACTAGTCTTTTACGCATTTATCGATGTCCAATCTCGACAATGCTCTGGCTAGGGATGTTTATTGATTTATCCTTCGTGGACTGATACTGTCTCATATCATTCTCAATCCATGAACAAATCACAGGGACCTCCTATCATTTATATATCTTGGTGATCTAATCACAAATGATAAGAGTGCAATCTCCTTTGTCACATAGTTAATTTGTACAACAACATCATGATCTGTACAAATAGTGACGATATGGGTCATAATTGTCCAGCACATATAATACAAGAAATACAACAGCACTCCCACTACTTTTCCTGTAAACACAAGGCTCATCTACATTTTTGATGAAGTCAAATTCTTTGATTGTCTCATCAAATCGTATATTCCAACTTCTGGAGGCTTGCTTGAGTCCATAAATGGATCGTTTAAGCATTCATACTTTATTATGATCATCCTGAAATACAAACCCCTCAGGTTGTGTCATATAGACTTCCTCTACAAGGTTCCCATTAAGGAAAGCTGTTTTGACATCCATCTGCCAAATCACATAATCAAAGTGTGCAGTTAGTGCCTGTAAAATTCGAATGGACTTTATCATTGCAATAGGCGAGAAGGTTTCATCATAGTCAATTCCTTGGATTTGTCTATAACCTTTTACCAGCAACATAGCCTTATCGGTTTGGATGTTTCCTTCTGCATCAGTTTTATGCTTGTAAATCCACTTGCAGCCTATGGGTTTTATCCCTTCAGGTGCATCTACCAAGTCCCAGACATGATTATGATACATAGATTCTATTTCGGATTTCATGGCCTCAAGCCATTTGACTGAATCAATGTCACGCATTACTTCGTCATAACTGGTGGGATCGTCATTATCAATGACCTGATCATGTTCCTCATCAATATGGAAACCATATCTTTCAGGCTCATGTCTTTCCCTACCGGACCTTCTGAGTTCATAACCTTGTGGTTGTTTCATCGCTGCCATTTTGAGAGGCCTGAGGTTTAGTTCTATGTTAGTTTGTGCTTCTTGTACCTTATCGAGGTCAAGTCTACTCCCACTTTATTTCTTGAGAAGGAATTCATTCTCTAGAAATTTAGCATTTCTTGAGACAAATGTTCTTTGTTCATTTGGGACGTAGAACACGTATGCTCTTGAGTTCAAGGCATATCCTACAAACTTACATTTAACTACCCTATCATCCAATTTTTTAGTTTGTGTGAGCTTGACATATACGTCATATCCCTAAAATCAGAGATAACTAAGACTAGGACGTTTCCCAGACCATAACTCATATGGTGTTTGACTAACAGTCTTGGAAGGAACTTGGTTTAGTAGTAGTGTTGCAGTTTCTAAAGCAAGACCCCAAAATGAAAGAGGTAGATCCGTGCCTGGCATCATTGATCGGACCATATCTAATAATGTCCGATTTCTCCTTTCGGAGACCCCATTATGATGTGGAGTTCCCAGAGGAGTCCATTGGGAAACAATGCCATTTTCTCTCAAGTAATCTTGAAATTCGTTGCTCAAGTATTCACCACCTCGGTCAGACCTTAGTGACTTAATACTTTTATTAAGCTGGTTTTCTACTTCAGCCTTGAAGTCTTTGAATTTCTCAAAGGCTTCAGATTTGTACCGCATAAGGTACACATGCCCATATCGCAAATGATCATCGATAAAGGTAATGAAGTAGGAGAATCCACCTATAGTGGTGACTGACATTGGTCCGCATACATCAGAGTGTATGGGTTCTAATGTCTCCGTTCCACGTTATATTTTACCTTTGAAGGGTAATTTGGTCATTTTACCAAGTAAACAAGACTCACAAGTTCCATAAGGTTTATATTTGAAGGGTTTGAAATACCCATCCTTATGTAGCTTAGTTAATCTTGTTTCATTGATATGACCTAAGCGACTGTGCCATAGAAGTGATTCATTGAGATTATTCGAGTTAACGTTGTATATATTAGAGGTTGAATATTCTTTGTTAGTTTGTAAGACATAGATACAATTATTCAAAATACCATCTCCATTTTTTATTTCATTGAAATAAATAGAACATTCATTACAACTTATTAGGCATGAAAAGCCTTTATTACATAAAGAAGAAATTGAAATGATGTTCGTTACTAGAGAAGATACATAAACACAATCTTTTAAGTCTAAAACTAAACCATTCGAAAAAACTAATGAATAAGTCCCCACGCACAATGCAGCCAGTTTTGCTCCATTACCCACGCGTAAGTCAACCTTCCCATGACAGAGTCTCCTACTGTTTCTCAGGCCCTGCACATTGTTACACAAGTGAGTCCCAAAACCGGTGTCAAGCACCCAAGTAGAAGGTTCAGAGTTTTGAGAATAAAGTTCAATCATATACAACATACCTGAAGCATTGGGCTTCTTAGCCTCTTGGGCTTCCCTAGCTTCATGGGCTTTCAAGGATCTGTAATCTTTCTTCCAATGACCCTTCTTTCCATAAAAGAAACATTTCCATTTTCCATTTTTCTTCTCCACCTTACCATTGGGCTTTAGGTGATCTGGAGCCTTGGCCTTGCCCTTATTTTTCTTTGGGCCTTGTGGCTTCAGGTCCGTACCCGTAAGCATGACGAAGGTTTTAAGCTCCGGTTTCAAGTCCTTCTCTGCTTGCTTTATCAGATTGTGCAATTCTGCTAAAGTAGCTTCTTTATCAGACAGATGAAACTACATAATAAAGTTAGAGAATTCTTTTGGTAAGGACTGAAGAATTAGATCGTGACCTATCTCATGATCCATGATGAACCCGAGATTGGCCAATTTTTCAATGTGGCCAATCATCTTAAGGACATGTCCACTAACAGATCCTTTTTTATACCTTGTTTGGAATAAGGCACATGACACTTGGAATCTCACGGTATGAACAAAGTTGCATACAACTCCTTCAAGTGAAAGATGATGGTTTGAGCATCCATATTTTCGTGAGCTTTCTGAAGTTCGTCCGACATAGAGCCAAGCATTATGCAAACTGCTTTCTCATCATCATTGACGTGTTTCTTCCAAGCATCAAATGTATCTTAGTCATCATGTTCTGCGGGTTCAGGGGGAAATGGTCTTTCAAGAACATAGAAAATATTTTTTGTCGTAAGACAATTTTAAGGTTTCTAAACCAGTCATTGTAGTTGTCCTATTTAAGCTTATGCTCATCAATGATGGAATGAAGTGATACGTTGCTTGCCATTTGAATGTTTGTGAAATATTTTAACCCACCTGTTAAGAGAGAATGTTAAAATTAGGAATATGTTTTCATTAATGTTTCATAATAACATGGGCTTTTAATATTATGAAGTTGCTCCCACTAAATTGTTTTAAAATTTTAAGCAAATCGCATCAACCCCAATATGATGGATTTCTTGTTGGCAAGGATCCCATTATCATCATTTCATAACTCCGACTAGGGCCGGTCATTATAAAATACGATAATTAGGTAGGTTCCCAATCAATTTATGATATAAATCACAATTCCTTGATCATTGGGTTGGGCAATCAAACATGCCATAGCTTATGCTAGTCCTTGTGGACACCCAATCTTTTCCACTAAGTTATAAGACCACGCCTAAGGGTCGCTGCGTCTTATGACTCAAAAAAGTCAAACCATTGTCAATAGTACGATTTAGGGACAAATTGGTATTAGTCAGTCTGGTAAAGCCTAGTCCTGCCAATACGGTTTAAGCCCTTAAGGTCTATACTTTACAATGGGAGGCAAATTTTAGAATTAAATTATTATTGAGGATTTTAGCAAGTTTAAGTGAATAACTGTCAAATGGATTCCTCCATTTAAAATTCCCCAGAGGGAGGGGGTCGAACTCTCTTAAATACCCTTACCTCTTAGGCTCTTATTGCCTTGGTGACAGGAATAAACAATAGATCCTCCAAATTAGTCCAACACTTTAAATATGCTTTAAGGTAAGCTTTGAGTAAATGATTATCTAGATATCTTCACAGCTTTTCCTTTTGGCTATAAAAAGGTAGTGAGAGTGAAGGAAGACACAAATCATTATCTAATTCTAGTAATACCTTTGGTTAAATTAACTTTAGTTTGGAAAGTTTTATTAACCCCTTGGTCCCAACCCACTTGTATCTTTTATAATGTCTTTTATTATAAACAAGTGATTTATTTTTATTAGCCTTAAAGGTAATAAATCTCTAAGTTCATCACGGAATAATTAATTAGCTAAGGGATAAGCAATACACTCTCTATTTCTTAGAAAGTCTCTAGATGCTTGCACCCTAAAATAATCATGCCAATTCTAATCATACATAGAATCATCAAGCATATGAGTTTTAATATGTTGGAATTATTTTAGGCATTAAATAACTTTGATTAATATTTAATTATGATATTGCATTTTATTTTATTCAAAATATTTTACTATTCACGTTTTTCTGCAGACGCGTGAACTTTAAATGCAATTTCATAATTCAAATCTTAACCAAATCATGCAAAACTTGAGCCTAAAATTAATTTCAGGATGTTAGCTTTCCAACGAGCTTTTAAACACCCAATTTTGAGTTCAAACGAGTGAGAACTAATCAAAACACAAACGGCGCGCTGATACCACTGTTGGGAAGTGGTCGCGAGTGCGCAGCGGAAAATTAAAATTATTATGCCGCTTTCCCTTTGCCCAATACCCATTTGTTTTGATTATTCTACAATCATAGGCATGTTAATATATTCTAAGCATAAAACTTATAAAACATGAAAAGAACATAAACCTAAACATGCTAACTATCATAAGAACTCTAATTAAAATAAAGAAAGGAAAAGACTTACTTGAACAGTAGACTCCTCCAGTCCTCCCTCCAATCAACAAGCTTTTCCCGAACTCAGCAAGCACTTCCACGTTCCAACGAGCCCCCCAATTATGTGGCCTCAAAAGATGCACACACCAAAGCCAAAACTCAACGGCAAGACTACGCCTTGAGTGCACAGGTATTTTGCCCTTGGTGCTAGCCTAGGCAAATACCTCAAAACTTTTAACTCGAGGTTCCTCTAGTCAATTAGACTTAAGGATCCTCAAAATCAGTAGCTTACTCTTAAAATTTAGAGTTGCTCACTTATATAAACCCAAGATATGAAAGGTTTGGTGTAAAAAAATTGTGAAGAATTCTTTGGGTTTATATAGTGCTCCAAAGACAACAAAATTAATTAAGAATCTGATGTGGGATAAAATCTAATTTAATCTTAGCCATTGGATCTTAATTTAGTGATTTAATGAGATTATAAAACCCTAATAAGAGTTTGGGCCGAATTGGAATTCAAAACAAATAACAAAAAAAAATTTACTATTCACATGAATAGTAATTATTTATTTATTCCAATTCCCAAAGTGCCCCCATCTTCATTCACCAATCCCTAAGCCACTATGGAACCTCATAAATGATCTGTTCAATAATTAAACACATTGAACCATTTATGAGCAATTCCTACAGTAATCATATATGCTGTTATATTTGTACTGTGCACTATTAACCATTGATTTCGACTTTGTTGTGTGTGACCTTTTGGGTTCCCATCAAGTTGGACATGAAATGATCTGTGATAATTTAATCGAACATAAATTATCCTCCGATCATATGGTCGTTCGATTTCAATGACCAAGGTTGACATCTAGCAACATGCCAAGGCCCCCAAATGAGAAAGAAAGATATATATACCCATTTTGTATGCGATTTACATATGATACGGTCACTCGCCTCACTGTATCCCCACCTATTGACCTAGGGTACGGAAAGTGTCTACCCATATGGTCAAAGGTATGATGTTGATAGTGTCATGAATCGTGCTAACCCAAGAATCTCACATGAATCTTCCGCTGTGGCCACAGTCTCAAGCACTGATCACACAAATCAACCTGCGAACTGGAATACTACTCTTATAAGAAAATATTATCCGAGAGAGTGGCGATTCTCTATTGTATCTTTACAAACTTCATGTGTTTCAACAAATGACCTAATCATACCCTTATGACTGGATCTTTTGAACCGGGGAAGGAGAATGTAAAAGTTATTTGATCCACACATAAGATTGTAAAGACCTCAAGTCTAAGGACTAGTCATATAATCGATACATTAAAGTTCTCACAGACACATGGGATAAACACTCCATATGAAAACTTTCGGCGGTCAGTTTGATGGACACGAGAAACTCATGCATCCATGAGATACACCAAGTGGACGGATCTCCGCTAGTAGCCTATGAGATCGGCTGCCCCACTTAAGGGCGGATCATATCATCAAGCTAGTCTCTCCGCTTTGTGAACGCCCAGATTATTCACAAAACTATGACTATGAACATTTAATAGTAATGATTCTCATAAGGCGTGGAAGCCATCGTCTTATTACTCCAAGGGCTTTATTACAGTGTTGATGATTCATATAAGTTATGTAAGACACATATAATAAAGATTTTCATTTTATTAATTAATGAAAATATAAAAGATACATGTACATATAGCCCATCCACAAGTTAGGTCTAAGGCATATCTCTAACATTGTAAATCGGTAAGTATGTGGTACCAGGTACGCATGTGTTCGGATAGTCCGATGACCAAATTTACTGCCAACATATCCAGGGATCTCTTGGGTCGCATCCCAAAGATTCACCGATGATATTTGACTCAAACAGTATTAATCTGGGATTAATTAGGAGAGAGAAAATTAATCTGGGATTAATTACGGCAAGAATTAATCTGGGATTAATTATCAGAAAAAGAATTAAGAATTAATCTGGGATTAATTGCGTTGAGAATTTATCTGGGAATAAATTAGTCGAGAGGAGAGAACGCGATTAATTTGAATTAATCGGTAAAATAAATTTAATAGTTAAATTAGATTTTACTATTTAATTTATTTAATTGGTCTAAAATAATATATTAGATATATTAAATGAAATCAGATTTCAAATAGGGAATTAAATTGGATTTTAATTCTAGCGAACGAATTAATTTGGAATTAATTCGCGAGCAACTTCCGTAATAATTTTACTGGGTATTATTATTAATAAAATTAGATTTAATTGCATTACGATGGAGAATTCGTTTAATCGGATTAAACGAACCTGATCCCAAAAGTGTGTAGTGTAAGCCAACTAGATTTGGAATTAAATGGGTGGGACTCATGACTTATATCAATTGTCAACAATTGATATAAGTGGTTGGCAATGAATTAATTTGGATTTGATATACATCATACCTACCAAGTTAGAATCAATTAAAAAATGAATTTTGGAAATTCTTTATTTCTCTCTCGGTTTGGCCGAATGGCTATTAATCTTCTCTTTTTCATTTTGGAGAAATGTGTGGCCATTGAATTCTCCATTTTGAGAAGGCCAAATGAAGTGGCTACTGTCTTCTTCTAAAAAAAAACATAAAAGGCCGAAAGCAATATTGCTTTCTTTTGAAGAGTGGCCATTTACTTCTCTGACTGGGATTGGCCGAAAGAAGCAATTTTGGTTTTCTTTTAAAGATCAAACCAAATTGGCCTCTGTCTTTTGAAGAATGGTCGAAATAGGCAATTGGCTTTTCTTTTGAAGATTGGCCGATTGCTTCACTCTCTCTTCAGCGAATTTGCTTCTCCTTGGGAGATAAAAATTTGTTCCATTTTGTTCTTGCTAGCACACATATAGGAGTCAAGTGAAGGTGATAGGGATACTCACCCATGAGCTTGGAAGCATCAACATCCATGGAATTTTTGAAATCCTAAACCCGGTCAATGTAAGTTTTCAGTAACTTTCTTGATTAATTCACACAATAATCACGCTTAGAGATCTCGTGGCATGTCTAGGAAACCAACAGTGCTAGCAAGAACAAAAGAACCAAAATTCGCCCTCCAAGAGAAGCAACAATTCGGCTAACAGAGAGAGGATCATTCGACCATATTTGAAACAAGAGGCCATTCGGCCAATATTTTTAAAAAAAAAAAGCCAGAGGCCATTTGCTTTTATTTCTAAAAGAAAAGCAAATGTTGCTTTCATTTTGGCCAAAACAATTCAGAGGCCATTCGGCCACTGTGAAGAAAAGTAATTCCCTCTAAATGAGCAAAGCCCATTCGGCCATGAAGAAGGCAGAGGCCAGTTCGACCAAATCAGAGAGAGAACAAAATGCTTTATTCTTTCGGCCTTTTGTGAAAACGAGAAGACAGTGGCCACGCGGCCAAGGAGAGAGAGTAATAATGATTTTCCAAAAATTCATTAATTAATTTTTACTTTTGTTAGTAGGTGTGATTGGTAAGTAAATCCAATTTAAATTGTCCCAACAACTTCCATCAACAAATGACTAGATGATGTATGCAAGTGAGTCCCAGCTCATTGAATTCAAAATTCAAATTACTTACAGAACACACTTCGGGCTCGGGTTCGTTTAATCCGATTAAATGAATTTTCCGTCGCGACGTAATTAAAATCCAATTTATTAAATAATTATGCCTAGCAAAATTATTATTAAAGTCGTTTACGAATTAATTCCAAATTAATTCGTTCGCTATAATTAAAATCCAATTTAATTCCACGTTGAAATATGATTTCATTTAATATATATAATATATTATTTTAGCCCAATTAAATAAATTAATTAGTAAAATCTAATATAACTATTAAATTTATTTTATCGATTAATTCCAAATTAATCGCGTTCTCTCCTCTCGACGAATTTAATCCCAGATAAATTCTCGACGTAATTAATCCCATATTAATTATTTCTCTAATAATTAATCCTAGATTAATTCTTGCTGTAATTAATCTCAGATTAATTTTCTCTCTCTTAATTAATCCCAGATTAATATTGTTCGAGTCAAATATCATCGGTGAATCTTTGGGATGCGACCCAAGAGATTACTAGAAATGTTGGCAGTAAATATGGTCATCGGAGTATCCGAATACGTTTGTACCCGGTACCACGTACTTACCGATTTACAAGACATGGTTTGCTTCTAGAAAAGCACTGTGCCTACCCAATTCTCCAGAAATATTCTTCTACGGAATATAAGATCTTTTTCAGACCTAGTATACGTAGTACTGTGCATTACGATCGAGTATCGGATGTCACATGCTAGGCCTGGGGCTGGAGTTGTGTCTGTCCCGTACGAAGCATATATCAGATCACTAGCAACTAGTCTCATTATGATCGGAAAGTCATGACCTAGTCATACTTCCCCGAAGGCTATAGCACTTAGAGTACCAGTTTTGTATCCCTGCGTGATCATCATCTCTATATGACTGAAGTGATACTTCCATCTTGACATCACACCCAATACACTACGATTCTCAGTATACGCATAATAGGCGTACACATACCATGTTAATGCCCTGGACGACCAAAACCAAAGTATACTGATTGTCGCAAGTATTAGCGATGCAATTCTCAAGTTAATACCAAATACACCTACCCTGATTCGGATTCCCACAGCCACATAGTCATACTACCAATGGGATTCTGATGGGTCTATCCAGAGCGAAGTTGTTTCCGTAGCATCGGTAAAAAGAACCTTCTATTACACTTGCATGAGTATCCAATACCCAAATATATGAGAACTATGTTGTTACGCTTCCATAACACGCACAAGTGTAATACTAGCTTATTCCGTATTATCGATGTACAGTCTCGATAATACTACGACTAGGGATATTTAATGATTAAACCTTAGTGGATTAATATTATCTCATATCTTATTAATCTGGTACTAATCATATGGACTTTTATCATTTATATATCTAGGTAATCCAATTACAAATGATAAAAGAGCAATTTCCTTTGTCACATAGTCAATTTGTACAACAACACCATGTTCTGTACAAATAGTGATGTTATGGGTCATAATTATCTAACAATTTCCCACTTGGCCTATAGCCAATCACTCAAGTGTCTAACACCTGAACTATGTACGGGTTGCTCAAACTTATGCTGAGAAACAGCTTTCGTCAGTGGATTTGCAAGGTTATCATCTGATGCGATTTATTCGATCATCACATCGCCACGATGTATGATCGAACGAATCAGATGAATTAGTCGAAGTAAATACTTGGATCATTGATGAGACCGTGATTCTTTAGCTTGTGCTGTAGCCCAGCCCAGCTGCTAACAGAACTACTCCTAATCTAATTAGGAATTATATAAATCCAAAATGCTTCTTTTGCTACCTCAGCTGCAGCAATGTTCTGCTCCTGTTGTTTATTCGGCAACTGTATATTGCTTGGAAAATTTCCAGCTCATTATTTCGTTATTCAAACTATATGCGTACCCTTATTGGGACTTACATTCATTTTTATCAGTTTGGAAACTTACAGTGGTGAACCCAGTCACCTCAAGTTCTCATTTCCCTATATTCTCATAAAGCATCCTTGGTTCATCCAAGATACTCAAGGATGTTCCTTACATCAATCTAGTGACCATCACCTGGATTGCCTTATAGCGTCTACATATGCTCAAAGCATATGAGACATCGGGTCACATACATTTCAAAAATGTACGAGCTCTGGGAGGGTTGTCACCATCTTTCTAGATCTATCCCAGTAGATCTTTATTCCTAGAATAAAGCCTGTTTTTCCCAGGTATTCCATGGAGAATTTTAATGAAAGCCAAGCTTTCACCGATTATATTATGGGAATGTTATTGTCATGAAGTAATACATCATCAATATTTAGGACAATGATTGTCAGTGTGCTCCCACTAACCCTCTTATATACACAAGAATCATTTTCATTGTAGTCGACACTATATCGTTGACGATACTCTTTCTGTACAAGCCTAGCTGTGTACATTTGTATGTTGTCATCCATGTATGTCTTTCTTGAAGACTCATTTAGTACCAATAGGTACAATGTCTTCTGGTACATCAACCAGTGTCCAAACTTGGTTGTATATATGGAATCCATTTCAGACTTCATGGCACTTTGCCATAAATGGAGTCGATACCTTGTATCGTTTCCTCATACATAGTCGGTTCGTCTTCATCAATAAGATTGATATCTACATGAGGTGAGATCAGAAACCCATACCTCCCAGGTTATTTTCTGACTCTCTCCGACCTACGCGATTCTTGTGTGTTCGAAGATTATTGGTACAGTTTCATCCCTGAAGAACTATTGGTGTTCCATGAGGACTCGGTGCCTGGAACAGTATTACTCTGATTTTCATCGAGTTTTACTTTCCTCCCACTTACCACTACATATAGGAATTCCTCTTAGGAATACCGCATGAAGAGCAACAATTACATTGTTCTCTTGTGTGTTGTATAAGTACTATACTTTGGTTTCCCTAGGACAACCTACAAATAGAAACTTATCCGATTTGGGTTCTAGTTTGGTACCATCCAAACATTTAGCGTATGCCCAACATTCCCAAATCTTCAAGAATGAGAAACCCGATTTCTTTCCTGTTCATATCTAATACGAATTTTGTCTAACAGATTTTCATGGAACCTTATTCAAAATAAGTATTGCACTGTTTAATGGGTATCCTCATAAGGAAATTGGTAGCTCAGAGTGACTCATCATTAACCTTACCATCTCCAAAAAAGTTCGGTTTCTCTGTTCGGACACACCGTCAAATTGAGGTGTCCCGTGAGGAGTCCACTGTGAAAGAATACCATACTCTTTCAAGTAATCTTGACACTTTTATGTCTAAGTATTTTACACTATGGTCCGACCGTAATGTTTTTAATACTTTTACCAGTCTGTTTTTCTACTTCGTGTCGAAACTCTTTGAATTACTCAAAAGTTTCTGACTTGTGTTTCATAAGATACACATAACCGTAATGCGATGCCACATCCGTAAAGGTTACGAAGTATTCATATCCACCTCTAGCCTAGCTAGACATGGGCCCACTTATGTCACTATGAACGAGGGCTAACAGATCGGTGGCACTTGTACTTTTACCAAGTAAAAGGTGTTTTAGGCACTTTGCCTAATAAACTAAATTCGTAGACATCATTTGAATTAGGATCTAATCCGTCCTAGTATCAACTCTTCGAAAGTGTGGAAATACGAGTCTTGTTAATGCGTCACAGACGATAATGCCACAAATAAGTCTCATTAGAATTACTCAATTTGAGCTATTTGTTTTTCATGTTATATGTTTGAGATTTATTTATATTCAAAATATAAAGACCATTATTTACATCTAATGTAGATATCTCGATATCATCTTTATAAACAAAACAACTTGTGTTCTGGAACATAAAGGTATACTTGTAACGGGTTAAACTAGATATAGAGATAATATTTCTAATCAAACTAGATACATTATAATAGTCTCCTAATTTAAGTACATGCCCAAATGACAGTTCCAAAACTTAGGTTCCTACGGCCAAAACAGCGACTCTCGTCCTGTTTCTGACTCATAGGTCGATCTCATCCGAAGCCAGTTTCCTGCTAATCAGCAGATCCCGCACATCAGTACATATGTTTATGTACCATCTCCAGTATCAAAAATCCAATTTTAATACCAGTAGTGAACATGTTTATTACAAACATATATGAGGTCGGAGCCTCGCCCGCCTTCACTTCCTTCATGTCTGGCTTGTCCATACGGCAGTCACACTTCTAGTGACCCCGTTTGCCATAGTTTAGGAAAACAACTTGGGATATGTCCTTTTAAGAAGCTCTGGCTGTGCATAACGGATTGAGCACTAAATTTATCATCACAATGAGTCTTCATAAGCTCATGCTCTACTACTCCGGGCTCAGGACCGAAAGGTTTCTCTATCAAATAGAATAACTTCTCAGCTCCCAGGACTATCCTGAAGTTCTATTCCCAATCTGAAAATTAGAGCCGTTTAAATACATTTTCACCCAGGATTATGTTCTAAACGCTAATCTTTCAGCCATCTTGATTGCAATAGTCCAACTATCTAATCAACGATTTGGGGTACAATCGAATGTAATGATTACTATAGTCTAACTATATAATCAACTACAATTGATCGGTTACATTCAAATATATTGATTACTATAGTCCAACTATATAACCAACCACAAATGAAGTAGTTTGAATACAGTCCAACTGCTCAATTAAAATAACAATTGAAAATTAGTCCAACTAATATATTTTATAATTAATGACGAAAAATAAAATGAGCGTATATTGGCAAGTATTTAAACGAAATTACAAATTTAATACTTGCCTCCCACTATTTTTCGGTGAGCCTCTAACCCTCTTTGGAGTACTCGGGAAACCTAGTTTCCTAGTGGGCTAGGATCCTGTTAAATAACACACAACATTAACTTTGGCCAACAAGTTGTATGAAACTTAACTAAGTAGATCTCTAAGGTCAATTGGATCTTATCCAATTCCTAGATCCAGTAGGTAGACCTCCAAGTCCGAAACATATATCCAATATTTGCCAATATATCCAATATATTTCCTAACCTTTTTCCTCTGACCAACTAAGCCTTGGCTATGGCTCAACAAGCTTAATGAAACCAGTTAAGCGTGACCCATTAACAGTGGGAAAGCTTCGTAATTGAGGTCGATGAACAAGAAGTGACCTTGATTTTGGCCAACAAATCACAACTTGCCCAAGACGTACGATATGGAACAAAGATTTTGTGATTCAAACACATCCGCGATGGACAAAGGTCTTGAATTTGGCCAACAAACCAATGCCAATCTTGGATCTTGAGAGAGAATCACTCAATGGAAGGAAAAACACATAATATAAAATGAGGGTTTTTGTCGCGATTTGGCAACCAAATTATTATCTTTAATTAGGTCTAATCATACACCCTTAAGCATGCATTCTAAAATCATAATAAGGCGCGAATAAAATAATAATGATATAAATTATTCCTAGAACAAATCTCTCAATTTCCTCTCTCCCGCTAGAATTATTCTTACTTATACCCAATTACATAATACTACTAAAGAAACCTCATTTACATTGAGGGGAATTGGTGAGAAGATAAATACAATGAGATAAGGAGATAATAGGCTGGACAAGCAGGTCCAATTTAATAAATTCTAAATTTATTACAATAATTTCCAAAATTACCCTCACCCTTCTAATATCCATCTGATATACATTATTCTACAATACAACCAAGTATTCACACAAAGCATGTTGTCAATCAATCTAATCCAATTAATTAAACTTTAATTAATGATCATCCAATGTTCAAACAACGATTTCATTTGCGCGAGTCAAATTCGTTTAAGAATAAATGCTCAAAGTAAGTATTCTTGAATTATATCAAACTATAATTTTAAATCCAATTTAATTTGTATTCAATACTGATGAGTGGTAATTATATCACTATTTCCCACTCATTTAACCTAATATTTTGTATAGTTTCTTGACTCTTGTGAATATTTTGATGTATTTTGTGTTATTTTGTAGATAAATAAAGTTTCAGGACATTCTGGAGGTGATTTGGACCAAAACAGTGAAAATTGGAAAAAATGGCATTTTGGTAATTTTCAGCGTCGCAATGCGCAAGCCCTTAGAGTCGCGACGCCTAACAAGCGCCGAACAGTGCTAACATGCACCAGGTCCATAAATCAGAATCTGAGAAAATTTGGCTTTGCTAACGTGCACCGTGCCACGTGTCACCATCACAATCGATCTGCTAACATGCGCCGTGCCACGTGTCATCATCCTAGCGCCGACAGTCGCCATCGCCACGTGTCGTCACATGTCACTCCACGTCATTGCCACATCATCGTCCATATCACCAGGTTGACCGAGTCAAACTACCACGTCATGGCCACGTCATCATCAACCAATCACAGCGTGCCACGTGTCGCAATTCTATGGTGTCGAAAGTCAAATTACCACGTGTCGCCACGTCAGCATCAATTATTGACTGACTTATCCGTATTTGACACGTGGCGGATAAGAATCTGAGCCGACCAATCAGAAGCCGCCATGTGTCAGAATAATTGAGCCCCAACCACCTTGCCACGTGTCACCTTATCACCTTATCCATAATCTGCAGCTGACGAACCAGAGCATGCCACGTCGACCAAACTGGCTTAGCGACGCTAAAGGACTTGGCGTCGCGACACCCAGAGCCCACCGAGGCTTATAAATTGAGCTCGAGATTTCAGTTTCAGTTGTACCATTCTCTCTCATTTCTTTGATGTAAAGAGGGAGTTTCTCTCTCTAGTTTCTTTTAGTTTTTAGTTTTTTAAATAATTTTTATTACGCTTTGTAATAATAGTAATTTACTTTCTTTACTTCTTACAGTTTTTACTATTCACCATGAGGAGGTAACTTCCCCAACTAGGGTGAAAGATAATTCTTTTACTATTGCTATTTAGATTAATATCCCTTAAATATAATATATTCACTATTTAAAATATTGACTTAAAAAGGATACCGCCAGATTGGTCGGTTGGTAATTAAATTTTGCAGGTTTATTTTGGTTCCGCCTTAATGGCTGGTTGTACTTAATTTGACTTAATCAGGATACCGCTTATATGGCTGGTTGGTAATGTTATCACAAGTTTATATATTATATTATGGGAGACATCTAAATTATTAGTAGTAAAAGTAATTCCTTGTACTTTAGCATTTTATTTTATTGTAATTTACTTTTCAGTATTTACTTTACCGCATTTTTACTTTATGTCTTTTATTTTCAAGTTTTTACTAGCCCTAGTTATGTGTTGTAACTAAATTAGTTATCTGGGGTTGTGATGACTTTTAATATCACTGGTTTATAAGGGGTTAGATTATAGTTTGGGTAATATAAAGATTTATTTATGGAGTCTTAATCTTAATACTTTTTATTAATTGGCACTAATAAAATTGATCTGGTAAATCTAAAATGAACTAGACATAGGGATTTTAGGTTTCAGCCTTAGACTTAATAGCCCACGATCTTCCTTGAGGATAGATAACCCTTTAATAGATTTCCTTACAGGATAGACATATACCTGTCGGGCGGGGGTAGCCATAATTGGAACTTAAACTTAATGAATCCAGATAATTTGGTTGACATAGACATATGGTTCAATTGGGTTAAATTGGGTATTTGTGTCTGACCATCGACAAAGGCTTACACATAATTTAGTGTTCCAGGTTAATAAATCAATATATTACCCAACTTTAAGATAACCACTTCATCTTTAAAATGATATTGAAAGAAATCACAACCCTAGATAGTTTTTAATATTGAATTTTCTTAAAATCTACTTTCGAACAATTTTATTTACTTGTTTTTATATTTAGAATCGTCACCATTTCAAATCAATCAAACAACCTTTAGATACTAGTAATCATTTGACCTCATAAAATTAATAGCTTAGATATAAAGTCCTCGTGGGATCGATACTTTTTATACTACTTGAACGATATGTGCGCTTGCGTTATACGCGTGTTTACGCCGGTCCAGTTTTTGGCGCCGTTGCCGGGGACTTATTTATCTTTCACTATTAGTTTAGAGGTTAGATACCTTTACTTGTATCTAATTTTCTTTTTACTTATTGTTTTTGTTTTCTTGTGTTTCAAGTTCTCAGAAACTACATGAGACGTACTAGAAGCTTTGAACTCCGACCGCTCGACCCATAAATTGAAAGAACCATCAGACAGTTGAGAAAGGAAAGGCGTGAAGGCCAAAAAACGCTTTAGTCAACATGGAACCTGAACCGTTGGAGGCTGCACCACCAATACCCATTCGAGGTAGAACCATTCCGGTGGTCGACAGCCTCATTTCCTATATTGTACTTCCTCCTTACCAGCAAATGCGTGTGACATCAAAACATGCATTCAGATGATTCAGCAGTCAATTCAGTTCGGGGGGAATGCAACTGAAGATCCTAATGCCCACATCAGTAACTTCCTGGAAGTTTGCGGACACTTTCCACTACAACAGAGCATCAGAAGAAGAAATGAGACTGCGAGTTTTTCCATATTCCTTGAAAGACAGAGCAAAAGCTTGGCTACATTCACTACCAGCAGGTTCCATCATAACTTGGAACACTCTAGCCACAAAATTCCTTACAAAGTATTTTCCACCAGCCAGAATAGCAAAACTGAGAAATGACATCACATCTTTTGTACAACAAGATTCAGAATCCCTCTGAGAAGCTTGGGAAAGATTCAAAGATTTACTCCGGAAATGTCCTCACCATGAGATTGCAAAATGGCTTCAAGTCCAAACATTCTATAATGGACTTTCTGGAATAATGAGAACCACAATTGATGCTGCTGCTGGAGGAGCTTTAATGGAAAAATGAGAAGATCAAGCCTGGGAACTAATCGAAGAAATGGCCAACAACAATTCCTTGTGGCCAACAGAAAGGAGCATGATCCAAAGAATTGGAGGAATTTATGAAAGTGGAGCCAATACAGCAGTCAACGCCAAGCTAGATCAGATATGCAAATTTATGGAGACTCTTACCACTAGATCCACAAGTTCACCATATGGAGGAGCACCAGAGTCAAACCAACTTGAAGAGACGGTGAATTATGTCAACAATTTCAACAGACAGGGGAACAATCCATATTCCAACACCTACAACCCAGGGTGGAGGAATCATCCTAATTTTTCATGGAGCAACAATTCAGGCCAACAACAGAACTATCCACCACCTGGATTCCATCAACAGAACAAAGGCCAGGAGCAGGCAAATGAACCAGGAATAACAGAAGTGTTGACCCACTTGAAAAAGATAAAAGCAAAACACGACTCTCAAGCAGCAAGATATGATGCTATGTTTCAATCCCAAGCAGCATTAATTCAAAGTCAATCTGCTACTATTAAAGCACTGGAGAATCAAATTGGACAACTGGCAAATGCTCAGAGTTACAGACCACCAAGAAATCTTCCCAGCAACACAGAACCAAATCCAATGAACATAGGGAAGGAGCATTGTCATGCCATCATGTTAAAAAGCGGTACTGAAATCAACAAAGATGTTGGAGCCAAAACAGCTGCTGAGGAAGTTCCAAAGGAAACAAAGCAGCAGATGGAGGAAAAAGAACAGATCATTCCACCTCCACATTTTCCTCAGCGTCTTCAGAAGAACAAATTGGACAAGTAGTTTTCTCGATTCCTGAAGATCTTCAAAAAGCTACATATCAACATTTCATTTGCAGAAGCGTTGGAACAAATGCCCAGCTATGCCAAATTTATGAAAGACATTCTTTCACGAAAGCGGAGATTGGGAGATTACGAGACAATAGCATTATCAAAAGAATGCAGCGCCATCATTCAGAGAAAACTTCCTCCAAAGTTGAAAGATCCTGGCAGTTTCACTGTTCCTTGCACCATAGGAGAACATGACTTCGGTAAGGATCTGTGTGATCTAGGTGCGAGTGTTAACTTGATGCCTTTTTCTATTTTCAGGAAATTACAGATTGGAGAAACAATGCCCACCTCAGTCTCTCTACAACTTGCTGATAGAACGCTCGTATTTCCAAGAGGCGTAGTTGAGGGTGTGCTAGTCAAAGTTGACAAATTCATTTTCCTAACAGATTTTATTGCCCTTGATATGGAGGAAGACGCAGACGTGCCAATCATCCTCGGGAGACCATCCTTGGCTACAGGTCGAACCATTATTGATGTACAAAAAAAAGAACTAACCATGAGGGTACAAGACCAAGAAATAACATTCAATGTTTTCAAGGCCATGAATTCCCAAATGATGAAAATAAGGAGGAATGTTTCAGACTTGATGTGATACACAGTACCATTCAGAACTCCAATGCAGTGCAAAGTTCTACTGACAAACTTAAAACATGTCAATTGTCTGTGGAGCCTGAAGATAAATCGTCTTTTGCACTGAAAAAGCCAATTCTTTCACTACAAGCAACAAAAGAGAAAACGTTCCACCATCTCAACGAATTGGAAGAATTCCACAATCAGCCTTTTGAGAATGCCAAATTGTACAAAGAAAAGGCAAGGAAAAGACATGATGAGAAGTTAGTACGCATACAACTGGAACCAAGGCAGAAGGTACTGTTAAACAAATCAAGGGTGAAATTCTTCCCATGGAAGCCAAAATCACGGTGGTCAGGTCCATTTGTGATCACCAAAGTTTTACCAGACAGAGCCGTTGAGATACATGATCCTGACTCCAACAAAACTTTCAAGGTTAAAAACAAGCGTGTTAAGCATTACTGGGGAGAATCATTTGAGCGACAAAAAGAAAGTGTTACACTTTTAGATCCAGCTTAACGTTCGAGAAGTCACGTCTAGCTGACGATGTTTAAACTTAGCGCTCGCAGGGAAGCAACCCATGCAATTTGTGTATATATTGTGATCTGGTGTGTTTTATTTTTGTGTGTATAGTTTTTGCAGGTAAAGTCATTTCACGATGGAAGAAGCTCTCGCAAATCTTCACAAGCAATTTCCTTCTCTCCCTCAAAAATCTCTGATGAAAGTCTACAAAGCTCACTTGGAACGGATGAGATTACTGATGATCAAAGGTATTCCTATTGACATTCGTTGGTTAATTGAAGCACAGGTTCAATTGGCAGGTGAGTCTTCTGACTCTTTTATTTCACATCTGTCTGGTTTAGGAAAGAGCATATATGTTAAAAAGAGAAGAGCCAAAAAATGTGTGTTTGTTATAAATGTGCTCGTATGTTTTGTAATACTCATTGTCGTTCTTTAGGAATGGTGTCTGATAACCGCGAAGATAAGATTAATT